>JAVRNH010000093.1:17500-32500 GCA_032594955.1 Panicum miliaceum | reverse complement strand
CATTGAGGATTTATTCTCGTTTCCTGTGTACATGCTTGGGGAGTTTGATGGTCGGTCACATGTCTTTGACCTCTGTCCTCGAGCTTCCGAATATCTGCACCGTTTGGCTAAGGCTAGTCACTATACGATTGACTCTGGTGAGGGAGATGGTTATATGCTGGCTTCGGCTGGCGAGTACGGTTCGGATTGAAACGGAACGTGCTTATGATTGGCCCGATATTGTACGTTATCGCGCTCAGTGGTCCGTCGGTTGCCTTCCTCACAAGTAGACTTGACGTGCATAGCGCGGAGTGATGCTTTGGATGGCGTAACCGTCGTGTAGCATTGGCGCATGAGATGTGTTGGACCTGTGACTGCTGGGAGGCCCCCCGCCCTTGTGCGGCTGACTCTCGGCGCCTGTGTCCCTTCAATCCCGTGGGCACCATGCCCGACCCTCATCGAGTGCTTGCGTGCTGCTACCTGTTCATCGGGAAGTTGCATTCGCTACAAGTTGCCTTCGTCGCGTCCACCCTTTGGGTGCGATGCGTCGGCTCTATGGCCAATTGTCGTTGCCTCGTGGTAATGGTCTTATCGGCCAAGTCCACCAAGGCTGCCTCGTTTGTGCTATTGATCTTGGATGACGCTAACGATATAGGGTGAGGCAGCTTCGGCTCCTCATTCCTTTCAAAGTTGGAACCTTCAAATCAACGACAGTCGGCCCGGTTGATGCCTAGTGTAGAAACCGTTGTCGCCTTGTCGAGGAGGACGTGCTACCTGGTTGATCCTGCCAGTAGTCATATGCTTGTCTCAAAGATTAAGCCATGCATGTGCAAGTATGAACTAATTCGAACTGTGAAACTGCGAATGGCTCATTAAATCAGTTATAGTTTGTTTGATGGTATGTGCTACTCGGATAACCGTAGTAATTCTAGAGCTAATGTGACAACCCTGATAATTAAAAATTCCGAAATCAATGTCATTAGCCTAACTCTATGTGTTAAACCAACTAATGAGAGGGTGGAAAGAATTTAAAACGGGTTCAGTTGGAATTCAAATTAGATTTGGGCACATTTGGGCACATTTGAAACTTTTAAAATAACTTTAAAACCATAAGCCAAATGAGATGTTGCCTGAAACCAAAGTTATAGAACTTTTTATTTTGAACAACTTTCGTGTTCAAAAGTTTTTGAAATTCAAATCAGAAAGAGGAGAAAACGCCCTGTTTGCACCCAGCCCCCTGAACTTTTTCGAATTTTTGCATTTCGGTCCCTGGCATCTCCCCCCTCTGCTGCCGCGCCGCGCGCACGCGCCCGCCCGCCGCGCGCCAGGTGGCCGGCGTCGCCTGACCGGCGCGAGGCGCCAGGCCAGTGGCCGCCGCGCCACCCCGCCACGGCCGGCTTTCCCCCGCCCCGACGCCGCGCCGCCCAGTCCCCACCCGCGCGTGCTGCCGCGCCCCCGGCCGCCGCCCGCCCGGCCAGTACCCGCGCTCCGCCGTGCCGCCCCGGCCCCCGCGCCCCACCAGTCGCCGCGCCTGCCCTCCGCCCGAGCCGCTGCCGCTGCTGCCCCCCCCACTCCGCGCCCGGCGCTATCTCGCCACGCCCACGCCACAATCGCGGCCGCCCAGTCACCGCGCCCGCTCCCCGCACGCCGCGCCGGCGTTCTGCCGCCGCCCGCCGCGCCCAGTGCACGCTGCTGCCGTGCCCCGCCCCGCGCGTCACCCAGGCATCCCCACGCACCCTCCTGTCCCTACAAAACCGCCACCCCCGACCGCCCGCGCGAAGCCCCGCCACCAGAACGCCTCGCCGCGCCATCGCCGCCGCCGAGCACCACCCGCCCGTGGGCAGCCCTCCACAGCCGCCCACTGCCCAAACCGAGCACCCAGCCACCACTACATCACCCCACCGCAGCTCACCGACCCACCCAACGCCACCCAAAGCCACCGGAGCACCGCCGCCCGCGCTACCGTCGCCGCCGCCGCCCCTGCTCGCCGTGGACAGCACGACCCCGGCCCCCTCCGTCCAAGCCGAGCCCCGGAGTAGCTTCCCCACGCACCAGTGAAGCTCACCGACCGGACCACGCCGCCCCAAGCCCGCCGGAGCACCGCCGTCGACGCGAGCCGCGCCGCCGCCGCCCCTGCTCCAACGACGGCGAGCCTTTCCCGGCCGTCCCCCACCTGGACAACACCCCCACAAGGTAGCCCTCGCGCCCCTGAACCTTCCCCGACCCCCGCCCCTCGCCGCCGGTGAGCCCCCTCGCCGGAATTTCGGCCGGCCGCCGCACCCGAGCCGCCGAGGACCCAATTGCAAGGATTTAAATCTTTAGAAGGGTCTGAGCGTAAGATTCAAGGACCTAGTTGTAAAAGAAAATTTCAAACCTAGATTCAAATTCAGTGAACTTGTAAAATTCGTATAAAATCGTAGAAAATTCAGAAAAATGCAAACTCAACTGTTCTGGAATCCTCAGAACAAACTCTACCACTTTTGTTACAAAAATTTTCTCAGAATCTCGAAATATTTCGCTCTACATTAAATAGAAGCTTTAATAGACATATTTTATACCCATTGATCTAGAGCAATGCTGACCCTGAATTTTGGGCAGTGAATTAGTTGCTGGATGATTAGGACTGTGTAAAAAGATCAGACCCAAATTCCATCTCTAGCTCTGCTGTTTGTTAAACTTAGTTTTAATTCATGTATAAAAGGAATGTTTTATCCCTGTAGTTAGGTGGTGAGTCACCCCTTGAAATTTTTCCTATGCTAATGTATTGGTAACTAGAAGCCATAGAAAAATTAGGAGAATTTTTATCTCACAGTAACCTATTTATTTGATTTATGTGCTAATAACATACATTAAATCAAGAAAATAGTACCTTAGTTTGGAAAATCCCCAAATTATTACTGGGAGTTACACTGTGGTAGAGGTTGCTGTGTAAAAAGTTTCATGGACAAAAACCCTGTGTAGGGCCCTGTAAAAATGAATCTTTGAAAAGCCTAGGTGTAGAATGTTATATTTTCTATGATCTAAATACTGCATGATAAATCCTACAAAAATTACAGTAGCTTCTGCATGCTTAAGTGAAAGCTCTGTAAAAATCTTAGACTCATTTGTTACACCAGTTGTTCTGTACAAAAAGAACAAGTGTCTAACAGCAACAATGAAATCTATTTTTCGGAATTAATCTGTTACATAAAATTGGCTGAAAATTTTACAGTAAGCACACCTTTCCTTGATGTGCCTAAATCCAAAATTTCATGACCAGAAATTATCCCTTGTAGTAATGACTCTCAAATCGTCATCAAGTGCTATTTCCACGACTTAAAATGTGCACTCATGTAGAATCGACGACTCTCGCCGACGGAACCTACGAGCTGGTGCCCGCGTCCGAGAGTGAACAACGCGAAGCTCAAGCAAATCTAACTGAAGCTTTTGAAGACCCGAGCCCAAGTTCGGAAGATCCCCAAGCGAACTGCGAAGGCAAGCCCCGGAGCATAACCCATTCTTTCCGAAATGATGCAACTCTTTACTCCTTGCTTGTGCATTAAGTTTATAGGAGTTGGATGAAAACTTAGTTGCATGATGTCAGGAACCCTTGTTTGAAAACTAGATGTAAGGTTCGTTAGAATGCTGTGCTAATAGGACTCCGGTAAAAGTCGAGTGATTTCCTGTCACTCGCGAGAAAATAGGAGTTGAATGACTACTACACGCTGCAATCATAAGGACACGGACGGGTTATGTAACGATGGTTACGATTGAGGCCCGTCTGTCTAGTGAAAAATGCTAAGGCCGCAGGGTGTGGTAGTGATGGTTAAGTCTTTGAACGTACTAAACACATGCCGAGATTATGGGAATCGGTAAGCTTAAGTACCTGATTGGCCCGGCAAGGGGACGGCATCCTACCCTTTGAACTTCGGTCCCATGTGCATATGGCGAGTGCAGAGAGTGGTCACGACCCGGCGCCGAACCGTGGCGTGGGGCTCTTGTACTCTCGGAGGGTAGCCCCGATCCACGACCCGGAAAGAAAGGGGAAAAGTTGCACGTGTGACTCTAGGGAGTAACCACGTGACGTGTGTTTGGGTTTCCCTTGCAAGGTTAAGAAATTCGATTCGAATCGTCCGTTTCTCACGGCTATTGAGACTGCTTAACCATTTTTACCCACAGAGTAAGAAGAGGAACAATGATGATGAATGAACTGGTTGGATGGAAAACTTAATGTTTCACCATGTATGCATTAGATAGCTGCTTACCTAGACTGGCCAACGAAACTAGAATCTTGAGCTAAAAGTTGAAAAGTAAGGACCCACTTGTAGATGCTTTTCGGCAAAACAAACCCCTGAGCCAAAAAGCCTGGCATGTCTAGAGTCGGTGGAGTAGTTCCCACCACTCGGGTAAGTCTTGCTGAGTATTAGTATACTCAGCCTTGCTTGTGACTCGATTTCAGGTGAACCCTTTGAAGACATGAATGCTAGCTTGACTTGGCCCTGCACTCTTCCCCCTGGTTGGTCGGTGGAATGGGATGCGCCCCCGTCCAACGGAGATAAGGCCGAGTGATGTCTCGTACGGGCTTCATCGAGACATCCTGTATCGTCGAGTAGTTTCCGTTGTTATTTCCGCTGCAATTTAACTCTGAAAAACTTATTTATGTTAATTGAAGTACTTGTTTTCTAAACTCAGAATTAGGCTGTAATACTTACTTATGCTAATGATGTAATATTTGCTGGAATGTGGTATTCTCTGGGCTCATCGTCGCATGAGCATTTGTATGTACGGCGCTCGATCCGTTCACCGTGGTTGTATCGGGAGGTTATACCCGACAGACCAGTGGATTACTCCGTTTGAAGTGTAAGGTTAACCGAGGATGCCTTAATGGTGATGGTTAATACACTTGAGTCGGATTAATTCAGGTGGTTCTGCCACAGCTGGTATCAGAGCCGTAACTGGTGCCACAGCTGGCAACAGCGGACACCAGAGCCGAAATACATACGCCAGAGAATGCGACAAGCCTTAAAAACTTGTTTTCATAAAACTTGACTAGAAGGTTGTGTTGCGAAATGCGTTGGTACGTTAAGGATGGTGCCTAGTTCGTAAAGCCCTAAGGGTTTATGGGAAAGTTACTAGGTGGCTATCTAACTTCTATATAAAGTATCAACTGACTTCCAGCACATCATTTTCTGTCAAAACTTACTTTCACGCACAACCGACCTTAAATTCTGTAACGACGCACTCGTCGCTAAGGTAAGAAGGTAAGGATCCTCAGCCAACTGAGGGAGCTTGGCCTTCCTGTCGGTGATGCGAACCGAACGCTGCCCTCAAGCAGTGGCTTACTTGAGGTGCTGCCAATATGCCAACTGTTAGTTGAACATCTTGGGAGTAGAAGGTTCGGCGCAGGGTATGGCGATCGCTGTTCATACCCCCGTCTCATGACGGTACCCCCGTGAATACGCTATCTCGATAGCGTATGTTAACGTCGTCTGTACGGCGGAAATTGTACAGATATCGTTTCTATAAGTAAACGGTAATGAATACGGACGCTTTCATGAGTGCTGGCATGAAAGGTTCATGATATATAAATGCTTGTCGATTTTCTGCAGGTACACTAACCGCGATTACGATAAGTTAAGGAACGATTAGAAAGACTCGACTAGCTATTATAGCGAGAGCCGTATTGTGTAAGCCACCGAAACTATCTTCGTAAGACCAAAGCTATTTGGCAATTGTTTTATTTGTGAGGACGAATAGGACGTGCATACATCATGAACATGTGTATCTGAAATCAAAAAAAAAAAAAAAAATGCGTTATGTGAGAGTGGAAAGGTTCTTGCGTATCTAAGCATGGTTGCGTAAGGATTATCTAGGGAAACTGTCCCAAATCTGCCACGATCGAAAAGAGCGAATTATTGACCAAAGAAAACGACCATTTCTGATAAAGTTCATGTTAAAGAAATTGTTCCAAATCTTGTGCCCTATCTTCTATTCAAAAATGAAAAATTCTGAACTTATGGATAATAAGAAATAACAGAAACCTCGAAATGTCAGAATTCTGTCCGGAATAAGCACTTCTGCCTCTTAAATTTTTAGGCCCCCTTCCTGCGGTTTTCTGCAAGGGAGTACAACACAAAACTTGTTCCAAATTTATCCCAGAAGCTGCTGTTAAAATTTTGTAAATTTTGGCTGGGTAGATTTTTCCTGGTGCACGAAACTCTAGCCTTCTGTTCACTGAAAATTCTGGGTAGACAGTAAGGTAAAACCTGAAAAGAAAGACCATCTTAGAGACCCAATTAGCTCTGGAGTTGACTAGAAAAGTTGTTCACAAATACCTTAGGAGTGACCTGGTGGAATTTGAGAATTTTTGGACGAGAACTGTGGGAGTTATGATTATTTTTGCACACTATACAGAATCTGTCCTTGTGCTGCTCACAGTTTTCGCTATCTCACTCCATTTGATCTTTTGTTCAGATGGCCGAGCCTGTTGAGATGATGGTGAATGAGGATGGACGCGTGCACTCGCAGTGCCTCCACTGGGAGGGCTTTCCCTCTATTTTGTGGGATGTTCTGCGTACCGCGGGCTATCTAATTCCCCCACGTTACGCCGGACTGGAGTTTGCAGAAAATGGAGTTACCCAGTGCCGTGTCAACGTGACTATCTTTCCGCACCCGCTACACCCGGAGTGGCCCGCCTTGGAGCTTGAGGCTGTTGGTCGCCGTTTGGCCGATACTTGGGAGCTTGCAGCCATGAGGGCGCTCACCACATTTTGTGCGCAGCGTCCCGAGGTTGTCACACTCACTCCCATTGGATTGTTTCCTGCTGCCCAGGACAACGACCCCTTTTGGCTCAACAGGGTGCAGCACGCACAGTATTTGGTAGACTTCCATGCCCAGGAGACTATCCATACCTCCGTGCGGTGCATGAGTGCACTCTACCGGCTTCAGACTCTCCAGAGTCAGGCACTCGAGCAGCTCACTGATCTTGCTCAGGCCTACCATATGATGGCAGATACCAGGGATGAGCAGATAAAGGAGCTCAGTCAGGATCTTGAGGACAGAGATGCTCAGATTGGCCAACTTGAGGGCCAAATCCAGGAGCAGGACACTCTCATGGGTGAGAGAGATACCACGATAGCACAGTTGGAGGAGCAGCTCCATGATCTGAACCTTGAGTTGGAGGATGCTAATGAGCATATTCAGTGGCATCATGATCAGAATGACCATCCCCATGAGGACGACATGGAGGAGGATGAGGAGGAGCCACAGGAGATTGATGGTATCTCAGGTATGGATTTCGAGGGTGAGGTACCACAGGCACCTCAGATGGGAGCCCACTCTCCGGCTCACAGCGAGTCGTCTGTCAACGACTTGGATGATTTCTAGAGGACGACCTAGGAGGACTTTTGCACATACTCCTCGATAGGGTAGCCTAACTTTTGGCAAGTGTTGTGATAGGCTAACTAGGAGTTGAGTAACTCTTTTGTGTTGGGTATATCTGAACCATGTGGATACCCACAACATGTAAGGAACGGCGATAAACTTGGTGATTTCGTTGTAAGTTGGTAAACGATGGAATCCACAATCGCTGAGACTTGTCGGAATTTTTACCCATGTCTCCTTGCATTTCTTGGCTGAGTGTTGAATACCAGACTTGTGCTAAATTTTGTGATCTAGGTCCTCACAAAAATTCAGCTTCATTGGACCTCGCTAGTTTAAGATATAGGCGAAACAGTACCGATCATTCTGCTGAAAAACAGCTAAGACAGCAAGGCAAAGGAAGAGCTTTTCGACCACCTTAGCCATAGTTCTAGCACCGAAGTAAATACCAAAGTGGGGCAGTCCTAAATTCTCTGACTACCACAAATGTTTGAGATGTTTTGGATGGACCCACAGCAGGCTATGATGTTTCTCGTAGCAAACAGAGATTCTGTCCATACTTCTAGCTCAGACTTCGGAAGTCTATGACTACACCAATTAATTATGAATCAAGGAAGTAATATGGATCGCGTTGCTAATGGTAACCTTTCACGTTTCAGATGGTTGGATCAACACGTGGCAACCCCGAGGGTTTTGGTGCCGGTGGCAGCCGCTCGCGACAATCGCCACCACCCCCGCCCAGTTTGGTGGAAGTGATGGCCGCTCAAACCGAGCTGCTGCGTCAGATTGTGCAAGGGCAACACCAGCAGAGAGGTGGGCACCATGCTCACCAACCACAAGCTGCAGGATACACGGATTTCCTAGGGACCCAGCCTCCATTGTTCCATAAGACCGAGGAACCCCTGGACGCAGATGCATGGATTCGCACCATAGAATCCAAGTTCACACTACTTGTGGCCCCATGCTCAGAGGCCAACAAGGCTCGTTTTGCCGCGCAACAGCTTCGCGGTACCGCTCGACTGTGGTGGGACCACTATTTTGCGATGCTCCCGGCTGATCATGTGGTCGACTGGAACGAATTCAAGACCGCATTCCGGGCACATCATATTCCCGAGGGTCTCTTGGAGAGGAAGTTGAATGAGTTTCTGGCACTTACCCAGGGCACCCGCACCGTGTTACAGTACGCGCAGGCGTTCAACAACCTATGCCAGTATGCGGGGTATCACGCTGATACGGATGCCAAGAAGCGTGATCGATTCCGTCGAGGTCTGAATACCAAGCTCAAGGAACGTCTGAACTTAGCCAGGGCGGACACCTACAACGAGTTGGTCAATATGGCCATTACCCAGGAGGACTGTATCATGGCACACCGGGCAGAGAAAAAGAGAAAGGCACCCGCAGGACCATCAAGTGCCCAACCACCAAGGTATCGCATCGTACAAAATACCGCACCCACAGCTCCACCAAGGGCCCCGCAGCCAGGAAGATGGATTGCCAGACCCCCACAGCAGCCAGGCATGGTACGACCCCCGATGCCTCCGCAGAATGGTCCGAGGCCCGTTCTCCAGCAGTCTCTTCGACCTAGCCCCATGAATCGCTGTTTCAAGTGCGGGAGTTCCAGCCACTTCGCGCGAGAATGCCCTCAGCCTGGACAGCCCAACCAAGGTCAAGGATCCAACCCGAACGCTAAGAACAGGGGCAAGAGACAAACCCTGCAAGTCAAGCAAGGACGGATTAACTTCACCACGCTTGCAGAGCTTCCAGAAGGAGCCCCAGTAATGTCGGGTACATTCTCTATCCATAACAAGCCCGCCGTTATATTATTTGATTCTGGTGCATCGCATAGTTTCATAAGTGCAAAATTCGGTGCAAAAGTAGGCTTGGATGTTTGTCACACAAAAGGGTCATATATGATATCAACACCGGGTGGTAAAATTGCTTCAAACCAAATGGTCAGACAAGTACCAGTCAAATTGGGTAGTAAAACCATCGACACGGACCTTGTCCTTTTACCCCTTGACGGCATGGACATTATTTTGGGAATGAACTGGATGGCTATGCATGGAGTCACACTGGACCTTTCTTCCCGAGCCGTTGAGATAAATTCACCTAGTCACGGAGCCACTACCCTTTACCTACCGTTCCTAGATTGCACGAATTCCTGTGCTTATAAGATGGAAGGACTTAAGCTAGAGGAGATTCTTGTGGTGAACGAGTATGCCGATGTTTTCCCGGATGACTTACCAGGAATGCCACCGGATAGGGATATTGAGTTCGTTATTGAGCTACAACCAGGCACTGCACCTATATCCAAGAGACCATATAGGATGCCCCCTAAAGAATTGGCCGAGTTGAAACTTCAACTCCAGGAACTACTGGACAAAGGTTTTATTCGCCCTAGCGCGTCACCTTGGGGATGTCCAGCCCTATTCGTAAAGAAGAAGGATGACAGTTTGAGATTATGTGTGGACTACCGACCTCTCAATGCGGTAACAGTTAAAAATAAATACCCGCTTCCTCGCATCGATGTACTCTTCGACCAATTAGCTGGAGCCAGAGTCTTCTCCAAGATTGATCTTCGTTCGGGATATCATCAGATCAAGATTCGCCCATGCGATATTCCTAAGACTGCCTTCTCCACACGATATGGACTATATGAATTCTTGGTCATGTCCTTTGGACTCACCAATGCCCCTGCCTACTTCATGTATCTCATGAATTCGGTATTCATGCCCGAGCTTGACAAATTCGTCGTAGTGTTCATCGACGACATCCTTATCTATTCCAAGGATGAGGAAGAGCATGCCAAGCACCTTCGCATTGTTCTTCAACGACTCAGAGACCATCAGCTCTATGCTAAGTTTTCTAAGTGTGAATTCTGGTTGGATACTGTAAAGTTCTTAGGTCACACGATCTCCAGCGAAGGCATAGCTGTTGACCCCAGCAAGGTACAAGAGGTGATGGATTGGAAACCCCCTACCTCTGTTCATCAGATTCGCAGTTTTCTCGGCTTAGCCGGTTACTACCGTCGCTTCATCCTGGATTTCTCTCGAATTGCTAAGCCCATGACTCAACTGTTAAAGAAGGAAGTAAAGTTTGTATGGGATGAGAAGTGTGAAGAAGCCTTCCACACTCTCAGAGAGCATCTGACTACTGCACCTGTGTTAGCTCAACCCGATAATACCAAGTCATTCGATGTGTATTGTGACGCATCAGGTACTGGTCTAGGATGTGTGCTCATGCAAGAGAATCGAGTGATTGCATATGCCTCACGAGCCCTTCGGCCCCACGAACGGAATTATCCCACGCATGACCTTGAGCTCGCAGCCGTCATTCACGCTCTGAAGATATGGAGACACTATCTCATGGGTACACAGTGCAATATCTACACGGATCATAAGAGTCTCAAGTACATCTTCACACAAGCCGATCTGAATATGAGACAACGAAGATGGCTAGAATTAATCAAAGATTATGACCTTGAAGTGCACTATCACCCCGGTAAGGCTAATGTAGTCGCGGATGCACTAAGCCGCAAGTCCCATTGCCATTGCTTATCCATGGAGTCCTACCATGAGACATTATGTGCAGACATGAGGAAGCTTAACTTGGAAATAGTTTCCCAAGGCACTCTAGATCACATCTCAGTTGAGCCCACTCTTCACGACCAAATCGTCATGGCACAACTACATGATGAAGGAATCAAGATCATCAAACAAAAACTCTCTCTAGGTGAAGAGAAGTATAAGTGTTTCCGCCAGGACCATAAGGGAGTTCTATGGTTCGAAAGTCGGATAGTCGTTCCGAAGGATCGTAAACTCCGCAAGCAAATTCTTGATGAGGCACACCTCTCCAAATTCTCTATCCACCCCGGCAGTAGCAAAATGTATCAGGACCTAAGGCAAAACTTCTGGTGGACTAGAATGAGAAGGGAAATTGCTACGTATGTCTCGGAATGTGACACATGCCAGAGAGTAAAAGCTAGCCACTTAAAGGTGGCCGGTACACTTCAACCGTTACCTATACCATCATGGAAATGGGAAGACATAAGTATGGACTTCATCGTGGGATTACCAAACACTTCCCAGAGACATGATTCCGTATGGGTTATCGTTGATAGACTCACGAAGACGGCACATTTTCTTCCGGTACATACCACCTATTCTACCAAGAAATATGCCGATATTTACCTCGATCGTATTGTTTGCCTGCATGGAATACCTAAGACAATCATTTCCGATCGTGGTCCCCAGTTTGTAGCACGCTTTTGGGAACATCTGCAAACGTCTCTTGGCACAAAGCTGATTCGCAGCTCAGCATACCATCCTCAGACCGATGGACAAACAGAAAGAGTAAACCAAATTCTTGAAGACATGCTGAGAGCTTGTGTCATTCATTATGACAAGAATTGGGACAAATGCCTACCCCTGGCAGAGTTCTCTTACAACAACAGCTACCAAACGAGTTTGAAAATGGCACCATTTGAGGCCCTGTACGGACGAAGGTGTCGAACCCCTTTGAGCTGGTCACAAACCGGAGAACGTAAACTAATTGGACCCGACCTGGTAATCGAGGCAGAAGAGAAAGTAAAAGTAATACAAGCAAATCTTAGAGCCGCACAAGCCCGACAAAAGAGCTATTCGGACAAAAGGAGAAAGCCTCTAAAGTTCGAAGTTGGCGATCATGTCTATCTTCGAGTTTCACCAACCAAGGGAGTGCGAAGATTTGGAATCAAAGGCAAACTAGCTCCCCGTTATATTGGTCCTTACGAAATCATGGAGAGCTGCGGACCCGTAGCCTACAAATTACGACTGCCCCCTCAGCTCACGGCCACCCATGATGTCTTCCACGTATCTCAACTCAAGAAGTGTATTCGAGTCCCTACCGAGGTTGTGGAACAACAAGAAATATCGTTGGAACCCGATCTCTCGTATGTCGAACACCCAATTAAGATTCTGGATCAAAAGGAAAGAGAGACCAGGAAGAAAGTGATTAGAATGTATAAGATACAATGGAATCGCCACACGGAAGAAGAAGCCACCTGGGAAACGGAAAGCTACCTGAACCAACATTTCCCTGGGTTTCTGGTCTCAACCACTGGTATGTGCACCCACGCCCACACTAAGAATTACCGAATCTCGGGGCGAGATTCTTGTTAAGGGGGGAAGGCTGTGACAACCCTGATAATTAAAAATTCCGAAATCAATGTCATTAGCCTAACTCTATGTGTTAAACCAACTAATGAGAGGGTGGAAAGAATTTAAAACGGGTTCAGTTGGAATTCAAATTAGATTTGGGCACATTTGGGCACATTTGAAACTTTTAAAATAACTTTAAAACCATAAGCCAAATGAGATGTTGCCTGAAACCAAAGTTATAGAACTTTTTATTTTGAACAACTTTCGTGTTCAAAAGTTTTTGAAATTCAAATCAGAAAGAGGAGAAAACGCCCTGTTTGCACCCAGCCCCCTGAACTTTTTCGAATTTTTGCATTTCGGTCCCTGGCATCTCCCCCCTCTGCTGCCGCGCCGCGCGCACGCGCCCGCCCGCCGCGCGCCAGGTGGCCGGCGTCGCCTGACCGGCGCGAGGCGCCAGGCCAGTGGCCGCCGCGCCACCCCCGCCACGGCCGGCTTTCCCCCGCCCCGACGCCGCGCCGCCCAGTCCCCACCCGCGCGTGCTGCCGCGCCCCGGCCGCCGCCCGCCCGGCCAGTACCCGCGCTCCGCCGTGCCGCCCCGGCCCCCGCGCCCCACCAGTCGCCGCGCCTGCCCTCCGCCCGAGCCGCTGCCGCTGCTGCCCCCCCCACTCCGCGCCCGGCGCTATCTCGCCACGCCCACGCCACAATCGCGGCCGCCCAGTCACCGCGCCCGCTCCCCGCACGCCGCGCCGGCGTTCTGCCGCCGCCCGCCGCGCCCAGTGCACGCTGCTGCCGTGCCCCGCCCCGCGCGTCACCCAGGCATCCCCACGCACCCTCCTGTCCCTACAAAACCGCCACCCCCGACCGCCCGCGCGAAGCCCCGCCACCAGAACGCCTCGCCGCGCCATCGCCGCCGCCGAGCACCACCCGCCCGTGGGCAGCCCTCCACAGCCGCCCACTGCCCAAACCGAGCACCCAGCCACCACTACATCACCCCACCGCAGCTCACCGACCCACCCAACGCCACCCAAAGCCACCGGAGCACCGCCGCCCGCGCTACCGTCGCCGCCGCCGCCCCTGCTCGCCGTGGACAGCACGACCCCGGCCCCCTCCGTCCAAGCCGAGCCCCGGAGTAGCTTCCCCACGCACCAGTGAAGCTCACCGACCGGACCACGCCGCCCCAAGCCCGCCGGAGCACCGCCGTCGACGCGAGCCGCGCCGCCGCCGCCCCTGCTCCAACGACGGCGAGCCTTTCCCGGCCGTCCCCCACCTGGACAACACCCCCACAAGGTAGCCCTCGCGCCCCTGAACCTTCCCCGACCCCCGCCCCTCGCCGCCGGTGAGCCCCCTCGCCGGAATTTCGGCCGGCCGCCGCACCCGAGCCGCCGAGGACCCAATTGCAAGGATTTAAATCTTTAGAAGGGTCTGAGCGTAAGATTCAAGGACCTAGTTGTAAAAGAAAATTTCAAACCTAGATTCAAATTCAGTGAACTTGTAAAATTCGTATAAAATCGTAGAAAATTCAGAAAAATGCAAACTCAACTGTTCTGGAATCCTCAGAACAAACTCTACCACTTTTGTTACAAAAATTTTCTCAGAATCTCGAAATATTTCGCTCTACATTAAATAGAAGCTTTAATAGACATATTTTATACCCATTGATCTAGAGCAATGCTGACCCTGAATTTTGGGCAGTGAATTAGTTGCTGGATGATTAGGACTGTGTAAAAAGATCAGACCCAAATTCCATCTCTAGCTCTGCTGTTTGTTAAACTTAGTTTTAATTCATGTATAAAAGGAATGTTTTATCCCTGTAGTTAGGTGGTGAGTCACCCCTTGAAATTTTTCCTATGCTAATGTATTGGTAACTAGAAGCCATAGAAAAATTAGGAGAATTTTTATCTCACAGTAACCTATTTATTTGATTTATGTGCTAATAACATACATTAAATCAAGAAAATAGTACCTTAGTTTGGAAAATCCCCAAATTATTACTGGGAGTTACACTGTGGTAGAGGTTGCTGTGTAAAAAGTTTCATGGACAAAAACCCTGTGTAGGGCCCTGTAAAAATGAATCTTTGAAAAGCCTAGGTGTAGAATGTTATATTTTCTATGATCTAAATACTGCATGATAAATCCTACAAAAATTACAGTAGCTTCTGCATGCTTAAGTGAAAGCTCTGTAAAAATCTTAGACTCATTTGTTACACCAGTTGTTCTGTACAAAAAGAACAAGTGTCTAACAGCAACAATGAAATCTATTTTTCGGAATTAATCTGTTACATAAAATTGGCTGAAAATTTTACAGTAAGCACACCTTTCCTTGATGTGCCTAAATCCAAAATTTCATGACCAGAAATTATCCCTTGTAGTAATGACTCTCAAATCGTCATCAAGTGCTATTTCCACGACTTAAAATGTGCACTCATGTAGAATCGACGACTCTCGCCGACGGAACCTACGAGCTGGTGCCCGCGTCCGAGAGTGAACAACGCGAAGCTCAAGCAACTCTAACTGAAGCTTTTGA
>JAVRNH010000092.1:0-128275 GCA_032594955.1 Panicum miliaceum | reverse complement strand
TAGTTCAGCACGTTTTGCACCGAAGTTCGTGCAGTTACGAAATGGTCCGAAACGACCCAAAACATGAGTCTGGGGTCTAATGGGGTGGATCGGGGTCGTTCGTTGCAAAAAATACCGACGCGACTTTGTTGCACGAACTTGTGCATTAATTGCACCTGTTCAACACGTTTTGCACCAAAGTTTGTGTAGTTACGAAACGGACAGAAACGACCCAAAACATGAGTTTGCGGTCCAATGAGTGGATCGGCTGCGTTCGTTGCTAAAAATTCCGACGCGACTTTTTTGCACGAACTTGTGCATTAATTGCACCAGTTCAGCACGTTTTGCACCGAAGTTCGTGTAGTTACGAAATGGTCCGAAACGACCCAAAACATGAGATTGGGGTCCAATGGGGTGGATCGGGGGCGTTCGTTGCAAAAAATACAGACGCGACTTTGTTGCACGAACTTGTGGATTAATCGCACCAGTTCAGCACGTTTTGCACAAAAGTTTGTGTAGTTACGAAACGGACAGAAACGACCCCAAAACATGAGTTTGCGGTCCAATGGGTGGATCGGCTGCGTTCGTTGCTAAAAATTCCGACGCGACTTTGTTGCACAAACTTGTGCATTAATTGCACCAGTTCAGCACGTTTTGCACCAAAGTTTGTGTAGTTACGAAACGGACAGAAACGACCCAAAACATGAGTTTGCGGTCCAATGGGTGGATCGGCTGCGTTCGTTGCTAAAAATTCCGACGCGACTTCGTTGCACGAACTTGTGCATTAATTGCACCAGTTCAGCACGTTTTGCACCGAAGTTCGTGCAGTTACGAAATGGTCCGAAATGACCAAAAACATGAGTTTGGGGTCCAATGGGGTGGATCGGCTGCGTTCGTTGCTAAAAATTCCGACGAGACTTCGTTGCACGAACTTGTGCATTAATGGCACCAGTTCGGCCCATTTTGCACCGAAGTTCGTGCAGTAACGAAACGGTCCGAAACGACCCAAAACATGAGTCTGGGGTCCAATGGGGTGGATTGGGCGCGTTCATTGCAAAAAATACCGACGCGACTTTATTGCACGAACTTGTGCATTAATTGCACCAGTTCAGCACGTTTTGCACGGAAGTTCGTGCAGTTACGAAACGGTCCGAAACGACCCAAAACATGAGTCTGGGGTCCAATGGGGTGGATCGGGGGCGATCGTTGCAAAAAATACCGACGCGACTTTGTTGCACGAACTTGTGCATTAATTGCACCAGTTCAGCACGTTTTGCACCGAAGTTTGTGTAGTTACGAAACGGACAGAAACGACCCAAAACATGAGTTTGCGGTCCAATGGGTGGATCGGCTGCGTTCGTTGCTAAAAATTCCGACGCGACTTCGTTGCACGAACTTGTGCATTAATTGCACCAGTTCAGCACGTTTTGCACCGAAGTTCGTGCAGTTACGAAATGGTCCGAAATGACCAAAAACATGAGTTTGGGGTCCAATGGGGTGGATCGGCTGCGTTCGTTGCTAAAAATTCCGACGCGACTTCGTTGCACGAACTTGTGCATTAATGGCACCAGTTCGGCCCATTTTGCACCGAAGTTCGTGCAGTAACGAAACGGTCCGAAACGACCCAAAACATGAGTCTGGGGTCCAATGGGGTGGATTGGGCGCGTTCATTGCAAAAAATACCGACGCGACTTTATTGCACGAACTTGTGCATTAATTGCACCAGTTCAGCACGTTTTGCACCGAAGTTCGTGCAGTTACGAAACGGTCCGAAACGACCCAAAACATGAGTCTGGGGTCCAATGGGGTGGATCGGGGGGCGATCGTTGCAAAAAATACCGACGCGACTTTGTTGCACGAACTTGTGCATTAATTGCACCACTTCAGCACGTTTTGCACCGAAGTTTGTGTAGTTACGAAACGGACAGAAACGACCCAAAACATGAGTTTGGGGTCCAATGGGTGGATCGGCTGCGTTCGTTGCTAAAAATTCCGACGCGACTTCGTTGCACGAACTTGTGCATTAATTGCACCAGTTCAGCACGTTTTGCACCGAAGTTCGTGCAGTTACGAAATGGTCTGAAATGACCAAAAATATGAGTTTGGGGTCCAATGGGGTGGATCGGGGGCGTTCGTTGCAAAAAATACAGACGCGACTTTGTTGCACGAACTTGTGCATTAATTGCACCAGTTCAGCACATTTTGCACCGAAGTTTGTGTAGTTACGAAACGGACAGAAACGACCCAAAACATGAGTTTGCGGTCCAATGGGTGGATCGGCTGCGTTCGTTGCTAAAAATTCCGACGCGACTTCGTTGCATGAACTTGTGCATTAATTGCACCAGTTCAGCACGTTTTGCACCGAAGTTCGTGCAGTTACGAAATGGTCCGAAATGACCAAAAACATGAGTTTGGGGTCCAATGGGGTGGATCGGCTGCGTTCGTTGCTAAAAATTCCGACGCGACTTCGTTGCACGAACTTGTGCATTAATGGCACCAGTTCGGCCCATTTTGCACCGAAGTTCGTGCAGTAACGAAACGGTCCGAAACGACCCAAAACATGAGTCTGGGGTCCAATGGGGTGGATTGGGCGCGTTCATTGCAAAAAATACCGACGCGACATTATTGCACGAACTTGTGCATTAATTGCACCAGTTCAGCATGTTTTGCACCGAAGTTCGTGCAGTTACGAAACGGTCCGAAACGAACCAAAACATGAGTTTGGGGTCCAATGGGGTGGATCGGGGGCGTTCGTTGCAAAAAATACCGACGCGACTTTGTTGCACGAACTTGTGCATTAGTTGCACCAGTTCAGCACGTTTTGCACCGAAGTTTGTGTAGTTACGAAACGGACAGAAACGACCCAAAACATGAGTTTGGGGTCCAATGGGTGGATCGGCTGCGTTCGTTGCTAAATATTCCGACGCGACTTCGTTGCACGAACTTCTGCATTAATTGCACCAGTTCAGCACGTTTTTCACCGAAGATCGTGCAGTTACGAAATGGTCCGAAACGACCCAAAACATGAGTCTGGGGTCTAATGGGGTGGATCGGGGGCGTTCGTTGCTAAAAATACCGACGCGACTTTGTTGCACGAACTTGTGCATTAATTGCACCTGTTCAACACGTTTTGCACCAAAGTTTGTGTAGTTACGAAACGAACAGAAACGACCCAAAACATGAGTTTGCGGTCCAATGAGTGGATCGGCTGCGTTCGTTGCTAAAAATTCCGACGCGACTTTGTTGCACGAACTTGTGCATTAATTGCACCAGTTCAGCACATTTTGCACCGAAGTTTGTGTAGTTACGAAATAGTCGAAACGACCCAAAACATGAGATTGGGGTCCAATGGGGTGGATCGGGGGCGTTCGTTGCAAAAAATACAGACGCGACTTTGTTGCACGAACTTGTGCATTAATTGCACCTGTTCAACACGTTTTGCACCAAAGTTTGTGTAGTTACGAAACGGACAGAAACGACCCAAAACATGAGTTTGCGGTCCAATGAGTGGATCGGCTGCGTTCGTTGCTAAAAATTCCGACGCGACTTTGTTGCACGAACTTGTGCATTAATTGCACCAGTTCAGCATGTTTTGCACCGAAGTTTGTGTAGTTACGAAACGGACAGAAACGACCCAAAACATGAGTTTGCGGTCCAATGGGTGGATCGGCTGCGTTCGTTGCTAAAAATTCCGACGCGACTTCGTTGCACGAACTTGTGCATTAATGGCACCAGTTCGGCCCATTTTGCACCGAAGTATGTGTAGTTACGAAACGGACAGAAACGACCCAAAACATGAGTTTGCGGTCCAATGGGTGGATCGGCTGCGTTCGTTGCTAAAAATTCCGACGCGACTTCGTTGCACGAACTTGTGCATTAATTGCACCAGTTCAGCACGTTTTGCACCGAAGTTCATGCAGTTACGAAATGGTCCGAAACGACACAAAACATGAGTCTGGGGTCTAATGGGGTGGATCGGGGGCGTTCGTTGCAAAAAATACCGACGCGACTTTGTTGCACGAACTTGTGCATTAATTGCACCTGTTCAACACGTTTTGCACCAAAGTTTGTGTAGTTACCAAATGGACAGAAACGACCCAAAACATGAGTTTGCGGTCCAATGAGTGGATCGGCTGCGTTCGTTGCTAAAAATTCCGACGCGACTTTGTTGCACGAACTTGTGCATTAATTGCAACAGTTCAGCACGTTTTGCACCGAAGTTTGTGTAGTTACGAAATGGTCGAAACGACCCAAAACATGAGATTGGGGTCCAATGGGCTGGATCGGGGGCGTTCGTTGCAAAAAATACAGACGCGACTTTGTTGCACGAACTTGTGCATTAATTGCACCTGTTCAACACGTTTTGCACCAAAGTTTGTGTAGTTACCAAACGGACAGAAACGACCCAAAACATGAGTTTGCGGTCCAATGAGTGGATCGGCTGCGTTCGTTGCTAAAAATTCCGACGCGACTTTGTTGCACGAACTTGTGCATTAATTGCACCAGTTCAGCATGTTTTGCACCGAAGTTTGTGTAGTTACGAAACGGACAGAAACGACCCAAAACATGAGTTTGCGGTCCAATGGGTGGATCGGCTGCGTTCGTTGCTAAAAATTCCGACGCGACTTCGTTGCACGAACTTGTGCATTAATGGCACCAGTTCGGCCCATTTTGCCCCGAAGTATGTGTAGTTACGAAACGGACAGAAACGACCCAAAACATGAGTTTGCAGTCCAATGGATAGATCGGCTACGTTCGTTGCTAAAAATTCCGACGCGACTTCGTTGCACGAACTTGTGCATTAATTGCACCAGTTCAGCACGTTTTGCACTAAAGTTCGTGCAGTTACGAAATGGTCCGAAATGACAAAAACATGAGTTTGGGGTCCAATGGGGTGGATCGGCTGCGTTCGTTGCTAAAAATTCCGACGCGACTTCGTTGCACGAACTTGTGCATTAATTGCACCAGTTCAGCACGTTTTTCACCGAAGTTCGTGCAGTTACGAAATGGTCCGAAACGACCCAAAACATGAGTCTGGGGTCTAATGGGGTGGATCGGGGGCGTTCGTTGCAAAAAATACCGACGCGACTTTGTTGCACGAACTTGTGCATTAATTGCAC
Source organism: Panicum miliaceum (assembly GCA_032594955.1). Lineage (NCBI taxonomy): Eukaryota > Viridiplantae > Streptophyta > Magnoliopsida > Poales > Poaceae > Panicum > Panicum miliaceum. The sequence goes on along the minus strand of JAVRNH010000092.1, from coordinate 123,176 downwards.
CTGTTCAACACGTTTTGCACCAAAGTTTGTGTAGTTACGAAACGGACAGAAACGACCCAAAACATGAGTTTGCGGTCCAATGAGTGGATCGGCTGCGTTCGTTGCTAAAAATTCCGACGCGACTTTGTTGCACGAACTTGTGCATTAATTGCACCAGTTCAGCACGTTTTGCACCGAAGTTTGTGTAGTTACGAAATTTTCGAAACGACCCAAAACATGAGATTGGGGTCCAATGGGGTGGATCGGGGGCGTTCGTTGCGAAAAATACAGACGCGACTTTGTTGCACGAACTTGTGCATTAATTGCACCTGTTCAACACGTTTTGCACCAAAGTTTGTGTAGTTACGAAACGGACAGAAACGACCCAAAACATGAGTTTGCGGTCCAATGAGTGGATCGGCTGCGTTCGTTGCTAAAAATTCCGACGCGACTTTGTTGCACGAACTTGTGCATTAATTGCACTAGTTCAGCATGTTTTGCACCGAAGTTTGTGTATTTACGAAACGGACAGAAACGACCCAAAACATGAGTTTGCGGTCCAATGGGTGGATCGGCTGCGTTCGTTGCTAAAAATTCCGACGCGACTTCGTTGCACGAACTTGTGCATTAATGGCACCAGTTCGGCCCATTTTGCACCGAAGTATGTGTAGTTACGAAACGGACTGAAACGACCCAAAACATGAGTTTGCGGCCCAATGGGTAGATCGGCTGCGTTCGTTGCTAAAAATTCCGACGCGACTTCGTTGCACGAACTTGTGCATTAATTGCACCAGTTCAGCACGTTTTGCACTAAAGTTCGTGCAGTTACGAAATGGTCCGAAATGACAAATACATGAGTTTGGGGTCCAATGGGGTGGATCGGCTGCGTTCGTTGCTAAAAATTCCGATGCGACTTCGTTGCACGAACTTGTGCATTAATTGCACCAGTTCAGCACGTTTTGCACCGAAGTTCGTGCAGTTACGAAATGGTCCGAAACGACCCAAAACATGAGTCTGGGGTCTAATGGGGTGGATCGGGGGCGTTCGTTGCAAAAAATACCGACGCGACTTTGTTGCACGAACTTTTGCATTAATTGCACCTGTTCAACACGTTTTGCACCAAAGTTTGTGTAGTTACGAAACGGACAGAAACGACCAAAAACATGAGTTTGCGGTCCAATGAGTGGATCGGCTGCGTTCGTTGCTAAAAATTCCGACGCGACTTTGTTGCACGAACTTGTGCATTAATTGGACCAGTTCAGCACGTTTTGCACCGAAGTTTGTGTAGTTACGAAACGTACAGAAACGACCCAAAACATGAGTTTGCGGTCCAATGGGTGGATCGGCTGCGTTCGTTGCTAAATTTCCGACGCGACTTCGTTGCACGAACTTGTGCATTAATTGCACCAGTTCAGCACGTTTTGCACCGAAGTTCGTGCAGTTACGAAATGGTACGGAACGACCCAAAACATGAGTCTGGGGTCCAATGGGGTGGATCGGGGGCGTTCGTTGCAAAAAATACAGACACGACTTTGTTGCACGAACTTGTGCATTAATCGCACCAGTTCAGCACGTTTTGCACCAAAGTTTGTGTAGTTACGAAACGGACAGAAACGACCCAAAACATGAGTTTGCGGTCCAATGGGTGGATCGGCTGCGTTCGTTGCTAAAAATTCCGACGCGACTTTGTTGCACAAACTTGTGCATTAATTGCACCAGTTCAGCACGTTTTGCACCGAAGTTTGTGTAGTTACGAAACAGACAGAAACGACCCAAAACATGAGTTTGCGGTCCAATGGGTGGATCGGCTGCGTTCGTTGCTAAAAATTCCGACGCGACTTCGTTGCACGAACTTGTGCATTAATTGCACCAGTTCAGCACGTTTTGCACCGAAGTTCATGCAGTTACGAAATGGTCCGAAACGACACAAAACATGAGTCTGGGGTCTAATGGGGTGGATCGGGGGCGTTCGTTGCAAAAAATACCGACGCGACTTTGTTGCACGAACTTGTGCATTAATTGCACCTGTTCAACACGTTTTGCACCAAAGTTTGTGTAGTTACGAAATGGACAGAAACGACCCAAAACATGAGTTTGCGGTCCAATGAGTGGATCGGCTGCGTTCGTTGCTAAAAATTCCGACGCGACTTTGTTGCACGAACTTGTGCATTAATTGCAACAGTTCAGCACGTTTTGCACCGAAGTTTGTGTAGTTACGAAATGGTCGAAACGACCCAAAACATGAGATTGGGGTCCAATGGGCTGGATCGGGGGCGTTCGTTGCAAAAAATACAGACGCGACTTTGTTGCACGAACTTGTGCATTAATTGCACCTGTTCAACACGTTTTGCACCAAAGTTTGTGTAGTTACCAAACGGACAGAAACGACCCAAAACATGAGTTTGCGGTCCAATGAGTGGATCGGCTGCGTTCGTTGCTAAAAATTCCGACGCGACTTTGTTGCACGAACTTGTGCATTAATTGCACCAGTTCAGCATGTTTTGCACCGAAGTTTGTGTAGTTACGAAACGGACAGAAACGACCCAAAACATGAGTTTGCGGTCCAATGGGTGGATCGGCTGCGTTCGTTGCTAAAAATTCCGACGCGACTTCGTTGCACGAACTTGTGCATTAATGGCACCAGTTCGGCCCATTTTGCCCCGAAGTATGTGTAGTTACGAAACGGACAGAAACGACCCAAAACATGAGTTTGCAGTCCAATGGATAGATCGGCTACGTTCGTTGCTAAAAATTCCGACGCGACTTCGTTGCACGAACTTGTGCATTAATTGCACCAGTTCAGCACGTTTTGCACTAAAGTTCGTGCAGTTACGAAATGGTCCGAAATGACAAAAACATGAGTTTGGGGTCCAATGGGGTGGATCGGCTGCGTTCGTTGCTAAAAATTCCGACGCGACTTCGTTGCACGAACTTGTGCATTAATTGCACCAGTTCAGCACGTTTTTCACCGAAGTTCGTGCAGTTACGAAATGGTCCGAAACGACCCAAAACATGAGTCTGGGGTCTAATGGGGTGGATCGGGGGCGTTCGTTGCAAAAAATACCGACGCGACTTTGTTGCACGAACTTGTGCATTAATTGCACCTGTTCAACACGTTTTGCACCAAAGTTTGTGTAGTTACGAAACGGACAGAAACGACCCAAAACATGAGTTTGCGGTCCAATGAGTGGATCGGCTGCGTTCGTTGCTAAAAATTCCGACGCGACTTTGTTGCACGAACTTGTGCATTAATTGCACCAGTTCAGCACGTTTTGCACCGAAGTTTGTGTAGTTACGAAATTTTCGAAACGACCCAAAACATGAGATTGGGGTCCAATGGGGTGGATCGGGGGCGTTCGTTGCAAAAAATACAGACGCGACTTTGTTGCACGAACTTGTGCATTAATTGCACCTGTTCAACACGTTTTGCACCAAAGTTTGTGTAGTTACGAAACGGACAGAAACGACCCAAAACATGAGTTTGCGGTCCAATGAGTGGATCGGCTGCGTTCGTTGCTAAAAATTCCGACGCGACTTTGTTGCACGAACTTGTGCATTAATTGCACTAGTTCAGCATGTTTTGCACCGAAGTTTGTGTATTTACGAAACGGACAGAAACGACCCAAAACATGAGTTTGCGGTCCAATGGGTGGATCGGCTGCGTTCGTTGCTAAAAATTCCGACGCGACTTCGTTGCACGAACTTGTGCATTAATGGCACCAGTTCGGCCCATTTTGCACCGAAGTATGTGTAGTTACGAAACGGACTGAAACGACCCAAAACATGAGTTTGCGGCCCAATGGGTAGATCGGCTGCGTTCGTTGCTAAAAATTCCGACGCGACTTCGTTGCACGAACTTGTGCATTAATTGCACCAGTTCAGCACGTTTTGCACTAAAGTTCGTGCAGTTACGAAATGGTCCGAAATGACAAAAACATGAGTTTGGGGTCCAATGGGGTGGATCGGCTGCGTTCGTTGCTAAAAATTCCGATGCGACTTCGTTGCACGAACTTGTGCATTAATTGCACCAGTTCAGCACGTTTTGCACCGAAGTTCGTGCAGTTACGAAATGGTCCGAAACGACCCAAAACATGAGTCTGGGGTCTAATGGGGTGGATCGGGGGCGTTCGTTGCAAAAAATACCGACGCGACTTTGTTGCACGAACTTTTGCATTAATTGCACCTGTTCAACACGTTTTGCACCAAAGTTTGTGTAGTTACGAAACGGACAGAAACGACCAAAAACATGAGTTTGCGGTCCAATGAGTGGATCGGCTGCGTTCGTTGCTAAAAATTCCGACGCGACTTTGTTGCACGAACTTGTGCATTAATTGGACCAGTTCAGCACGTTTTGCACCGAAGTTTGTGTAGTTACGAAACGTACAGAAACGACCCAAAACATGAGTTTGCGGTCCAATGGGTGGATCGGCTGCGTTCGTTGCTAAATTTCCGACGCGACTTCGTTGCACGAACTTGTGCATTAATTGCACCAGTTCAGCACGTTTTGCACCGAAGTTCGTGCAGTTACGAAATGGTACGGAACGACCCAAAACATGAGTCTGGGGTCCAATGGGGTGGATCGGGGGCGTTCGTTGCAAAAAATACAGACACGACTTTGTTGCACGAACTTGTGCATTAATCGCACCAGTTCAGCACGTTTTGCACCAAAGTTTGTGTAGTTACGAAACGGACAGAAACGACCCAAAACATGAGTTTGCGGTCCAATGGGTGGATCGGCTGCGTTCGTTGCTAAAAATTCCGACGCGACTTTGTTGCACAAACTTGTGCATTAATTGCACCAGTTCAGCACGTTTTGCACCGAAGTTTGTGTAGTTACGAAACAGACAGAAACGACCCAAAACATGAGTTTGCGGTCCAATGGGTGGATCGGCTGCGTTCGTTGCTAAAAATTCCGACGCGACTTCGTTGCACGAACTTGTGCATTAATTGCACCAGTTCAGCACGTTTTGCACCGAAGTTCATGCAGTTACGAAATGGTCCGAAACGACACAAAACATGAGTCTGGGGTCTAATGGGGTGGATCGGGGGCGTTCGTTGCAAAAAATACCGACGCGACTTTGTTGCACGAACTTGTGCATTAATTGCACCTGTTCAACACGTTTTGCACCAAAGTTTGTGTAGTTACGAAATGGACAGAAACGACCCAAAACATGAGTTTGCGGTCCAATGAGTGGATCGGTTGCGTTCGTTGCTAAAAATTCCGACGCGACTTTGTTGCACGAACTTGTGCATTAATTGCACCAGTTCAGCACGTTTTGCACCGAAGTTTGTGTAGTTACGAAATGGTCGAAACGACCCAAAACATGAGATTGGGGTCCAATGGGCTGGATCGGGGGCGTTCGTTGCAAAAAATACAGACGCGACTTTGTTGCACGAATTTGTGCATTAATTGCACCTGTTCAACACGTTTTGCACCAAAGTTTGTGTAGTTACGAAACGGACAAAAACGACCCAAAACATGAGTTTGCGGTCCAATGGGTGGATCGGCTGCGTTCGTTGCTAAAAATTCCGACGCGACTTTGTTGCACAAACTTGTGCATTAATTGCACCAGTTCAGCACGTTTGGCACCGAAGTTTGTGTAGTTACGAAACGGACAGAAACGACCCAAAACATGAGTTTGCGGTCCAATGGTTGGATCGGCTTTGTTCGTTGCTAAAAATTCCGACGCGACTTCGTTGCACGAACTTGTGCATTAATTGCACCAGTTCAGCACGTTTTGAACCGAAGTTCGTGCAGTTACGAAATGGTCCGAAATGACCAAAAACATGAGTTTGGGGTCCAATGGGGTGGATCGGCTGCGTTCGTTGCTAAAAATTCCGACGCGACTTCGTTGCACGAACTTGTGCATTAATGTCACCAGTTCGGCCCATTTTGCACCGAAGTTCATGCAGTAACGAAACGGTCCGAAACGACCCAAAACATGAGTCTGGGGTCCAATGGGGTGGATTGGGCGCGTTCGTTGCAAAAAATACCGACACGACTTTATTGCACGAACTTGTGCATTAATTGCACCAGTTCAGCACGTTTTGCACCGAAGTTCGTGCAGTTACGAAACGGTCCGAAACGAGCCAAAACATGAGTCTGGGGTCCAATGGGGTGGATCGGGGGCGTTCGTTGCAAAAAATACCGACGCGACTTTGTTGCACGAACTTGTGCATTAATGGCACCAGTTCGGCCCATTTTGCACCGAAGTTCGTGCAGTAACGAAACGGTCCGAAACGACCCAAAACATGAGTCTGGGGTCCAATGGGGTGGATTGGGCGCGTTCGTTGCAAAAAATACCGACACGACTTTATTGCACGAACTTGTGCATTAATTGCACCAGTTCAGCACGTTTTGCACCGAAGTTCGTGCAGTTACGAAACGGTCCGAAACGAGCCAAAACATGAGTCTGGGGTCCAATGGGGTGGATCGGGGGCGTTCGTTGCAAAAAATACCGACGCGACTTTGTTGCACGAACTTGTGCATTAATTGCACCAGTTCAGCACGTTTTGCACCGAAGTTTGTGTAGTTACGAAACGGACATAAACGACCCAAAATATGAGTTTGCGGTCCAATGGGTGGATCGGCTGCGTTCGTTGCTGAAAATTCCGACTCGACTTTGTTGCACGAACTTGTGCATTAATTGCACCAGTTCAGCACGTTTTGCACCAAAGTTCGTGCAGTTACGAAATGGTCTGAAATGACCAAAAACATGAGTTTGGGGTCCAATGGGGTGGATCGGCTGCGTTCGTTGCTAAAAATTCCGACGCGACTTCATTGGACGAACTTGTGCATTAATGGCACCAATTCGGCCCATTTTGCACCGAAGTTCGTGCAGTAACGAAACGGTCCGAAACGACCCAAAACATGAGTCTGGGGTCCAATGGGGTGGATTGGGCGCGTTCGTTGCAAAAAATACTGACGCGACTTTATTGCACGAACTTGTGCATTAATTGCACCAGTTCAGCACGTTTTGCACCGAAGTTCGTGCAGTTACGAAACGGTCCGAAACGAGCCAAAACATGAGTCTGGGGTCCAATGGGGTGGATCGGGGGCGTTCGTTGCAAAAAATACCGACGCGACTTTGTTGCACGAACTTGTGCATTAATTGCACCAGTTCAGCACGTTTTGCACCGAAGTTTGTGTAGTTACGAAACGGACATAAACGACCCAAAATATGAGTTTGCGGTCCAATGGGTGGATCGGCTGCGTTCGTTGCTAAAAATTCCGACGCGACTTCGTTGCACGAACTTGTGCATTAATTGCACCAGTTCAGCACGTTTTGCACCGAAGTTCGTGCAGTTACGAAATGGTCTGAAATGACCAAAAACATGAGTTTGGGGTCCAATGGGGTGGATCGGCTGCGTTCGTTGCTAAAAATTCCGACGCGACTTCGTTGCACGAACTTGTGCATTAATGGCACCAGTTTGGCCCATTTTGCACCGAAGTTTGTGTAGTTACGAAACGGACAGAACCGACCCAAAACATGAGTTTGCGGTCCAATGGGTGGATCGGCTGCGTTCGTTGCTAAAAATTCCGACGTGACTTCGTTGCACGAACTTGTGCATTAATTGCACCAGTTCAGCACGTTTTTCACCAAAGTTCGTGCAGTTACGAAATGGTCCGAAACGACCCAAAACATGAGTCTGGGGTCTAATGGGGTGGATCGGGGGCGTTCGTTGCAAAAAATACCGACGCGACTTTGTTGCACGAACTTGTGCATTAATTGCACCTGTTCAACACGTTTTGCACCAAAGTTTGTGTAGTTACGAAACGGACAGAAACGACCCAAAACACGAGTTTGCGGTCCAATGAGTGGATCGGCTGCGTTCGTTGCTAAAAATTCCGACGCGACTTTGTTGCACGAACTTGTGCATTAATTGCACCAGTTCAGCACGTTTTGCACCGAAGTTTGTGGAGTTACGAAATGGTCGAAACGACCCAAAACATGAGATTGGGGTTCAATGGGGTGGATCGGGGGCATTCGTTTCAAAAAATACAAACGCGACTTTGTTGCACGAACTTGTGCATTAATCGCACCAATTCAGCACGTTTTGCACCAAAGTTTGTGTAGTTACGAAACGGACAGAAACGACCCAAAACATGAGTTTGCGGTCCAATGGGTGGATCGGCTGCGTTCGTTGCTAAAAATTCCGACTCGACTTTGTTGCACAAACTTGTGCATTAATTGCACCAGTTCAGCACGTTTTGCACCGAAGTTTGTGTAGTTACGAAACGGACAGAAACGACCCAAAACATGAGTTTGCGGTCCAATGGGTGGATCGGCTGCGTTCGTTGCTAAATTTCCGACGCGACTTCGTTGCACGAACTTGTGCATTAATTGCACCAGTTCAGCACGTTTTGCACCGAAGTTCGTGCAGTTACGAAATGGTACGAAACGACCCAAAACATGAGTCTGGGGTCCAATGGGGTGGATCGGGGGCGTTCGTTGCAAAAAATACAGACACGACTTTGTTGCACGAACTTGTGCATTAATCGCACCAGTTCAGCACGTTTTGCACCAAAGTTTGTGTAGTTACGAAACGGACAGAAACGCCCCAAAACATGAGTTTGCGGTCCAATGGGTGGATCGGCTGCGTTCGTTGCTAAAAATTTCGACGCGACTTTGTTGCACAAACTTGTGCATTAATTGCACCAGTTCATCACGTTTTGCACCGAAGTTTGTGTAGTTACGAAACAGACAGAAACGACCCAAAACATGAGTTTGCGGTCCAACGGGTGGATCGGCTGCGTTCGTTGCTAAAAATTCCGACGCGACTTCGTTGCACGAACTTGTGCATTAATTGCACCAGTTCAGCACGTTTTGCACCGAAGTTCATGCAGTTACGAAATGGTCCGAAACGACACAAAACATGAGTCTGGGATCTAATGGGGTGGATCGGGGGCGTTCGTTGCAAAAAATACCGACGCGACTTTGTTGCACGAACTTGTGCATTAATTGCACCTGTTCAACACGTTTTGCACCAAAGTTTGTGTAGTTACGAAATGGACAGAAACGACCCAAAACATGAGTTTGCGGTCCAATGAGTGGATCGGCTGCGTTCGTTGCTAAAAATTCCGACGCGACTTCGTTGCACGAACTTGTGCATTAATTGCACCAGTTCAGCACGTTTTGAACCGAAGTTCGTGCAGTTACGAAATGGTCTGAAATAACCAAAAACATGAGTTTGGGGTCCAATGGGGTGGATCGGCTGCGTTCGTTGCTAAAAATTCCGACGCGACTTCGTTGCACGAACTTGTGCATTAATGGCACCAGTTCGGCCCATTTTGCACCGAAGTTCGTGCAGTAACGAAACGGTCCGAAACGACCCAAAACATGAGTCTGGGGTCCAATGGGGTGGATTGGGCGCGTTCGTTGCAAAAAATACCGACACGACTTTATTGCACGAACTTGTGCATTAATTGCACCAGTTCAGCACGTTTTGCACCGAAGTTCGTGCAGTTACGAAACGGTCCGAAACGAGCCAAAACATGAGTCTGGGGTCCAATGGGGTGGATCGGGGGCGTTCGTTGCAAAAAATACCGACGCGACTTTGTTGCACGAACTTGTGCATTAATTGCACCAGTTCAGCACGTTTTGCACCGAAGTTTGTGTAGTTACGAAACGGACATAAACGACCCAAAATATGAGTTTGCGGTCCAATGGGTGGATCGGCTGCGTTCGTTGCTGAAAATTCCGACTCGACTTTGTTGCACGAACTTGTGCATTAATTGCACCAGTTCAGCACGTTTTGCACCAAAGTTCGTGCAGTTACGAAATGGTCTGAAATGACCAAAAACATGAGTTTGGGGTCCAATGGGGTGGATCGGCTGCGTTCGTTGCTAAAAATTCCGACGCGACTTCATTGGACGAACTTGTGCATTAATGGCACCAATTCGGCCCATTTTGCACCGAAGTTCGTGCAGTAACGAAACGGTCCGAAACGACCCAAAACATGAGTCTGGGGTCCAATGGGGTGGATTGGGCGCGTTCGTTGCAAAAAATACTGACGCGACTTTATTGCACGAACTTGTGCATTAATTGCACCAGTTCAGCACGTTTTGCACCGAAGTTCGTGCAGTTACGAAACGGTCCGAAACGAGCCAAAACATGAGTCTGGGGTCCAATGGGGTGGATCGGGGGCGTTCGTTGCAAAAAATACCGACGCGACTTTGTTGCACGAACTTGTGCATTAATTGCACCAGTTCAGCACGTTTTGCACCGAAGTTTGTGTAGTTACGAAACGGACATAAACGACCCAAAATATGAGTTTGCGGTCCAATGGGTGGATCGGCTGCGTTCGTTGCTAAAAATTCCGACGCGACTTCGTTGCACGAACTTGTGCATTAATTGCACCAGTTCAGCACGTTTTGCACCGAAGTTCGTGCAGTTACGAAATGGTCTGAAATGACCAAAAACATGAGTTTGGGGTCCAATGGGGTGGATCGGCTGCGTTCGTTGCTAAAAATTCCGACGCGACTTCGTTGCACGAACTTGTGCATTAATGGCACCAGTTTGGCCCATTTTGCACCGAAGTTTGTGTAGTTACGAAACGGACAGAACCGACCCAAAACATGAGTTTGCGGTCCAATGGGTGGATCGGCTGCGTTCGTTGCTAAAAATTCCGACGTGACTTCGTTGCACGAACTTGTGCATTAATTGCACCAGTTCAGCACGTTTTTCACCAAAGTTCGTGCAGTTACGAAATGGTCCGAAACGACCCAAAACATGAGTCTGGGGTCTAATGGGGTGGATCGGGGGCGTTCGTTGCAAAAAATACCGACGCGACTTTGTTGCACGAACTTGTGCATTAATTGCACCTGTTCAACACGTTTTGCACCAAAGTTTGTGTAGTTACGAAACGGACAGAAACGACCCAAAACACGAGTTTGCGGTCCAATGAGTGGATCGGCTGCGTTCGTTGCTAAAAATTCCGACGCGACTTTGTTGCACGAACTTGTGCATTAATTGCACCAGTTCAGCACGTTTTGCACCGAAGTTTGTGGAGTTACGAAATGGTCGAAACGACCCAAAACATGAGATTGGGGTTCAATGGGGTGGATCGGGGGCATTCGTTTCAAAAAATACAAACGCGACTTTGTTGCACGAACTTGTGCATTAATCGCACCAATTCAGCACGTTTTGCACCAAAGTTTGTGTAGTTACGAAACGGACAGAAACGACCCAAAACATGAGTTTGCGGTCCAATGGGTGGATCGGCTGCGTTCGTTGCTAAAAATTCCGACTCGACTTTGTTGCACAAACTTGTGCATTAATTGCACCAGTTCAGCACGTTTTGCACCGAAGTTTGTGTAGTTACGAAACGGACAGAAACGACCCAAAACATGAGTTTGCGGTCCAATGGGTGGATCGGCTGCGTTCGTTGCTAAATTTCCGACGCGACTTCGTTGCACGAACTTGTGCATTAATTGCACCAGTTCAGCACGTTTTGCACCGAAGTTCGTGCAGTTACGAAATGGTACGAAACGACCCAAAACATGAGTCTGGGGTCCAATGGGGTGGATCGGGGGCGTTCGTTGCAAAAAATACAGACACGACTTTGTTGCACGAACTTGTGCATTAATCGCACCAGTTCAGCACGTTTTGCACCAAAGTTTGTGTAGTTACGAAACGGACAGAAACGCCCCAAAACATGAGTTTGCGGTCCAATGGGTGGATCGGCTGCGTTCGTTGCTAAAAATTCCGACGCGACTTTGTTGCACAAACTTGTGCATTAATTGCACCAGTTCATCACGTTTTGCACCGAAGTTTGTGTAGTTACGAAACAGACAGAAACGACCCAAAACATGAGTTTGCGGTCCAATGGGTGGATCGGCTGCGTTCGTTGCTAAAAATTCCGACGTGACTTCGTTGCACGAACTTGTGCATTAATTGCACCAGTTCAGCACGTTTTTCACCAAAGTTCGTGCAGTTACGAAATGGTCCGAAAAGACCCAAAACATGAGTCTGGGGTCTAATGGGGTGGATCGGGGGCGTTCGTTGCAAAAAATACCGACGCGACTTTGTTGCACGAACTTGTGCATTAATTGCACCTGTTCAACACGTTTTGCACCAAAGTTTGTGTAGTTACGAAACGGACAGAAACGACCCAAAACACGAGTTTGCGGTCCAATGAGTGGATCGGCTGCGTTCGTTGCTAAAAATTCCGACGCGACTTTGTTGCACGAACTTGTGCATTAATTGCACCAGTTCAGCACGTTTTGCACCGAAGTTTGTGGAGTTACGAAATGGTCGAAACGACCCAAAACATGAGATTGGGGTTCAATGGGGTGGATCGGGGGCATTCGTTTCAAAAAATACAAACGCGACTTTGTTGCACGAACTTGTGCATTAATCGCACCAATTCAGCACGTTTTGCACCAAAGTTTGTGTAGTTACGAAACGGACAGAAACGACCCAAAACATGAGTTTGCGGTCCAATGGGTGGATCGGCTGCGTTCGTTGCTAAAAATTCCGACTCGACTTTGTTGCACAAACTTGTGCATTAATTGCACCAGTTCAGCACGTTTTGCACCGAAGTTTGTGTAGTTACGAAACGGACAGAAACGACCCAAAACATGAGTTTGCGGTCCAATGGGTGGATCGGCTGCGTTCGTTGCTAAATTTCCGACGCGACTTCGTTGCACGAACTTGTGCATTAATTGCACCAGTTCAGCACGTTTTGCACCGAAGTTCGTGCAGTTACGAAATGGTACGAAACAACCCAAAACATGAGTCTGGGGTCCAATGGGGTGGATCGGGGGCGTTCGTTGCAAAAAATACAGACACGACTTTGTTGCACGAACTTGTGCATTAATCGCACCAGTTCAGCACGTGTTGCACCAAAGTTTGTGTAGTTACGAAACGGACAGAAACGCCCCAAAACATGAGTTTGCGGTCCAATGGGTGGATCGGCTGCGTTCGTTGCTAAAAATTGCGACGCGACTTTGTTGCACAAACTTGTGCATTAATTGCACCAGTTCATCACGTTTTGCACCGAAGTTTGTGTAGTTACGAAACAGACAGAAACGACCCAAAACATGAGTTTGCGGTCCAATGGGTGGATCGGCTGCGTTCGTTGCTAAAAATTCCGACGCGACTTCGTTGCACGAACTTGTGCATTAATTGCACCAGTTCAGCACGTTTTGCACCGAAGTTCATGCAGTTACAAAATGGTCCGAAACGACACAAAACATGAGTCTGGGATCTAATGGGGTGGATCGGGGGCGTTCGTTGCAAAAAATACCGACGCGACTTTGTTGCACGAACTTGTGCATTAATTGCACCTGTTCAACACGTTTTGCACCAAAGTTTGTGTAGTTACGAAATGGACAGAAACGACCCAAAACATGAGTTTGCGGTCCAATGAGTGGATCGGCTGCGTTCGTTGCTAAAAATTCCGACGCGACTTCGTTGCACGAACTTGTGCATTAATTGCACCAGTTCAGCACGTTTTGAACCGAAGTTCGTGCAGTTACGAAATGGTCTGAAATGACCAAAAACATGAGTTTGGGGTCCAATGGGGTGGATCGGCTGCGTTCGTTGCTAAAAATTCCGACGCGACTTCGTTGCACGAACTTGTGCATTAATGGCACCAGTTCGGCCCATTTTGCACCGAAGTTCGTGCAGTAACGAAACGGTCCGAAACGACCCAAAACATGAGTCTGGGGTCCAATGGGGTGGATTGGGCGCGTTCGTTGCAAAAAATACCGACACGACTTTATTGCACGAACTTGTGCATTAATTGCACCAGTTTTCAGCACGTTTTGCACCGAAGTTCGTGCAGTTACGAAACGGTCCGAAACGAGCCAAAACATGAGTCTGGGGTCCAATGGGGTGGATCGGGGGCGTTCGTTGCAAAAAATACCGACGCGACTTTGTTGCACGAACTTGTGCATTAATTGCACCAGTTCAGCACGTTTTGCACCGAAGTTTGTGTAGTTACGAAACGGACATAAACGACCCAAAATATGAGTTTGCGGTCCAATGGGTGGATCGGCTGCGTTCGTTGCTGAAAATTCCGACTCGACTTTGTTGCACGAACTTGTGCATTAATTGCACCAGTTCAGCACGTTTTGCACCAAAGTTCGTGCAGTTACGAAATGGTCTGAAATGACCAAAAACATGAGTTTGGGGTCCAATGGGGTGGATCGGCTGCGTTCGTTGCTAAAAATTCCGACGCGACTTCGTTGCACGAACTTGTGCATTAATGCCACCAATTCGGCCCATTTTGCACCGAAGTTCGTGCAGTAACGAAACGGTCCGAAACGACCCAAAACATGAGTCTGGGGTCCAATGGGGTGGATTGGGCGCGTTCGTTGCAAAAAATACTGACGCGACTTTATTGCACGAACTTGTGCATTAATTGCACCAGTTCAGCACGTTTTGCACCGAAGTTCGTGCAGTTTCGAAACGGTCCGAAACGAGCCAAAACATGAGTCTGGGGTCCAATAGGGTGGATCGGGGGCGTTCGTTGCAAAAAATACCGACGCGACTTTGTTGCACGAACTTGTGCATTAATTGCACCAGTTCAGCACGTTTTGCACCGAAGTTTGTGTAGTTACGAAACGGACATAAACGACCCAAAATATGAGTTTGCGGTCCAATGGGTGGATCGGCTGCGTTCGTTGCTAAAAATTCCGACGCGACTTCGTTGCACGAACTTGTGCATTAATTGCACCAGTTCAGCACGTTTTGCACCGAAGTTCGTGCAGTTACGAAATGGTCTGAAATGACCAAAAACATGAGTTTGGGGTCCAATGGGGTGGATCGGCTGCGTTCGTTGCTAAAAATTCCGACGCGACTTCGTTGCACGAACTTGTGCATTAATGGCACCAGTTTGGCCCATTTTGCACCGAAGTTTGTGTAGTTACGAAACGGACAGAACCGACCCAAAACATGAGTTTGCGGTCCAATGGGTGGATCGGCTGCGTTCGTTGCTAAAAATTCCGACGCGACTTCGTTGCACGAACTTGTGCATTAATTGCACCAGTTCAGCACGTTTTTCACCAAAGTTCGTGCAGTTACGAAATGGTCCGAAACGACCCAAAACATGAGTCTGGGGTCTAATGGGGTGGATCGGGGGCGTTCGTTGCAAAAAATACCGACGCGACTTTGTTGCACGAACTTGTGCATTAATTGCACCTGTTCAACACGTTTTGCACCAAAGTTTGTGTAGTTACGAAACGGACAGAAACGACTCAAAACACGAGTTTGCGGTCCAATGAGTGGATCGGCTGCGTTCGTTGCTAAAAATTCCGACGCGACTTTGTTGCACGAACTTGTGCATTAATTGCACCAGTTCAGCACGTTTTGCACCGAAGTTTGTGGAGTTACGAAATGGTCGAAACGACCCAAAACATGAGATTGGGGTTCAATGGGGTGGATCGGGGGCATTCGTTTCAAAAAATACAAACGCGACTTTGTTGCACGAACTTGTGCATTAATCGCACCAATTCAGCACGTTTTGCACCAAAGTTTGTGTAGTTACGAAACGGACAGAAACGACCCAAAACATGAGTTTGCGGTCCAATGGGTGGATCGGCTGCGTTCGGTTGCTAAAAATTCCGACTCGACTTTGTTGCACAAACTTGTGCATTAATTGCACCAGTTCAGCACGTTTTTGCACCGAAGTTTGTGTAGTTACGAAACGGACAGAAACTACCCAAAACATGAGTTTGCGGTCCAATGGGTGGATCGGCTGCGTTCGTTGCTAAATTTCCGACGCGACTTCGTTGCACGAACTTATGCATTAATTGCACCAGTTCAGCACGTTTTGCACCGAAGTTCGTGCAGTTACGAAATGGTACGAAACGACCCAAAACATGAGTCTGGGGTCCAATGGGGTGGATCGGGGGCGTTCGTTGCAAAAAATACAGACACGACTTTGTTGCACGAACTTGTGCATTAATCGCACCAGTTCAGCACGTTTTGCACCAAAGTTTGTGTAGTTACGAAACGGACAGAAACGCCCCAAAACATGAGTTTGCGGTCCAATGGGTGGATCGGCTGCGTTCGTTGCTAAAAATTCCGACGCGACTTTGTTGCACAAACTTGTGCATTAATTGCACCAGTTCAGCACGTTTTGCACCGAAGTTTGTGTAGTTACGAAACAGACATAAACGACCCAAAACATGAGTTTGCGGTCCAATGGGTGGATCGGCTGCGTTCGTTGCTAAAAATTCCGACGCGACTTCGTTGCACGAACTTGTGCATTAATTGCACCAGTTCAGCACGTTTTGCACCGAAGTTCATGCAGTTACGAAATGGTCCGAAACGACACAAAACATGAGTCTGGGATCTAATGGGGTGGATCGGGGGCGTTCGTTGCAAAAAATACCGACGCGACTTTGTTGCACGAACTTGTGCATTAATTGCACCTGTTCAACACGTTTTGCACCAAAGTTTGTGTAGTTACGAAATGGACAGAAACGACCCAAAACATGAGTTTGCGGTCCAATGAGTGGATCGGCTGCGTTCGTTGCTAAAAATTCCGACGCGACTTTGTTGCACGAACTTGTGCATTAATTGCACCAGTTCAGCACGTTTTGCACCGAAGTTTGTGTAGTTACGAAATGGTCGAAACGACCCAAAACATGAGATTGGGGTCCAATGGGCTGGATCGGGGGCGTTCGTTGCAAAAAATACAGACGCGACTTTGTTCCACGAACTTGTGCATTAATTGCACCTGTTCAACACGTTTTGCACGAAAGTTTGTGTAGTTACGAAACGGACAGAAACGACCCAAAACATGAGTTTGCGGTCCAATGGGTGGATCGGCTGCGTTCGTTGCTAAAAATTCCGACGCGACTTTGTTGCAGAAACTTGTGCATTAATTGCACCAGTTCAGCATGTTTGGCACCGAAGTTTGTGTAGTTACGAAACGGACAGAAACGACCCAAAACATGAGTTTGCGGTCCAATGGGTGGATCGGCTTTGTTCGTTGCTAAAAATTCCGACGCGACTTCGTTGCACGAACTTGTGCATTAATTGCACCAGTTCAGCACGTTTTGCACCGAAGTTCGTGCAGTTACGAAATGGTCCGAAATGACCAAAAACATGAGTTTGGGGTCCAATGGGGTGGATCGGCTGCGTTCGTTGCTAAAAATTCCGACGCGACTTCGTTGCACGAACTTGTGCATTAATGGCACCAGTTCGGCCCATTTTGCACCGAAGTTCGTGCAGTAACGAAACGGTCCGAAACGACCCAAAACATGAGTCTGGGGTCAAATGGGGTGGATTGGGCGCGTTCGTTGCAAAAAATACCGACACGACTTTATTGCACGAACTTGTGCATTAATTGCACCAGTTCAGCACGTTTTGCACCGAAGTTCGTGCAGTTACGAAACGGTCCGAAACGAGCCAAAACATGAGTCTGGGGTCCAATGGGGTGGATCGGGGGCGTTCGTTGCAAAAAATACTGACGCGACTTTGTTGCACGAACTTGTGCATTAATTGCACCAGTTCAGCACGTTTTGCACCGAAGTTTGTGTAGTTACGAAACGGACAGAAACGACCCAAAACACGAGTTTGCGGTCCAATGAGTGGATCGGCTGCGTTCGTTGCTAAAAATTCCGACGCGACTTCGTTGCACGAACTTGTGCATTAATTGCACCAGTTCAGCACGTTTTGCACCGAAGTTCATGCAGTTACGAAATGGTCCGAAACGACACAAAACATGAGTCTGGGGTCTAATGGGGTGGATCGGGGGCGTTCGTTGCAAAAAATACCGATGCGACTTTGTTGCACGAACTTGTGCATTAATTGCACCTGTTCAACACGTTTTGCACCAAAGTTTGTGTAGTTACGAAATGGACAGAAACGACCCAAAACATGAGTTTGCGGTCCAATGAGTGGATCGGCTGCGTTCGTTGCTAAAAATTCCGACGCGACTTTGTTGCACGAACTTGTGCATTAATTGCACCAGTTCAGCACGTTTTGCACCGAAGTTTGTGTAGTTACGAAATGGTCGAAACGACCCAAAACATGAGATTGGGGTCCAATGGGCTGGATCGGGGGCGTTCGTTGCAAAAAATGCAGACGCGACTTTGTTGCACGAACTTGTGCATTAATTGCACCTGTTCAACACGTTTTGCACCAAAGTTTGTGTAGTTACGAAACGGACAGAAACGACCCAAAACATGAGTTTGCGGTCCAATGGGTGGATCGGCTTTGTTCGTTGCTAAAAATTCCGACGCGACTTCGTTGCACGAACTTGTGCATTAATTGCACCAGTTCAGCACGTTTTGAACCGAAGTTCGTGCAGTTACGAAATGGTCCGAAATGACCAAAAACATGTGTTTGGGGTCCAATGGGGTGGATCGGCTGCGTTCGTTGCTAAAAATTCCGACGCGACTTCGTTGCACGAACTTGTGCATTAATGGCACCAGTTTGGCCCATTTTGCACCGAAGTTTGTGTAGTTACGAAACGGACAGAACCGACCCAAAACATGAGTTTGCGGTCCAATGGGTGGATCGGCTGCGTTCGTTGCTAAAAATTCCGACGCGACTTCGTTGCACGAACTTGTGCATTAATTGCACCAGTTCAACACGTTTTTCACCAAAGTTCGTGCAGTTACGAAATGGTCCGAAACGACCCAAAACATGAGTCTGGGGTCTAATGGGGTGGATCGGGGGCGTTCGTTGCAAAAAATACCGACGCGACTTTGTTGCACGAACTTGTGCATTAATTGCACCTGTTCAACACGTTTTGCACCAAAGTTTGTGTAGTTACGAAACGGACAGAAACGACCCAAAACACGAGTTTGCGGTCCAATGAGTGGATCGGCTGCGTTCGTTGCTAAAAATTCCGACGCGACTTTGTTGCACGAACTTGTGCATTAATTGCACCAGTTCAGCACATTTTGCACCGAAGTTTGTGGAGTTACGAAATGGTCGAAACGACCCAAAACATGAGATTGGGGTCCAATGGGGTGGATCGGGGGCATTCGTTTCAAAAAATACAGACGCGACTTTGTTGCACGAACTTGTGCATTAATCGCACCAGTTCAGCACGTTTTGCACCAAAGTTTGTGTAGTTACGAAACGGACAGAAACGCCCCAAAACATGAGTTTGCGGTCCAATGGGTGGATCGGCTGCGTTCGTTGCTAAAAATTCCGACGCGACTTTGTTGCACAAACTTGTGCATTAATTGCACCAGTTCAGCACGTTTTGCACCGAAGTTTGTGTAGTTACGAAACAGACAGAAACGACCCAAAACATGAGTTTGCGGTCCAATGGGTGGATCGGCTGCGTTCGTTGCTAAAAATTCCGACGCGACTTCGTTGCACGAACTTGTGCATTAATTGCACCAGTTCAGCACGTTTTGCACCGAAGTTCATGCAGTTACGAAATGGTCCGAAACGACACAAAACATGAGTCTGGGATCTAATGGGGTGGATCGGGGGCGTTCGTTGCAAAAAATACCGACGCGACTTTGTTGCACGAACTTGTGCATTAATTGCACCTGTTCAACACGTTTTGCACCAAAGTTTGTGTAGTTACGAAATGGACAGAAACGACCCAAAACATGAGTTTGCGGTCCAATGAGTGGATCGGCTGCGTTCGTTGCTAAAAATTCCGACGCGACTTTGTTGCACGAACTTGTGCATTAATTGCACCAGTTCAGCACGTTTTGCACCGAAGTTTGTGTAGTTACGAAATGGTCGAAACGACCCAAAACATGAGATTGGGGTCCAATGGGCTGGATCGGGGGCGTTCGTTGCAAAAAATACAGACGCGACTTTGTTCCACGAACTTGTGCATTAATTGCACCTGTTCAACACGTTTTGCACGAAAGTTTGTGTAGTTACGAAACGGACAGAAACGACCCAAAACATGAGTTTGCGGTCCAATGGGTGGATCGGCTGCGTTCGTTGCTAAAATTCCGACGCGACTTTGTTGCAGAAACTTGTGCATTAATTGCACCAGTTCAGCATGTTTGGCACCGAAGTTTGTGTAGTTACGAAACGGACAGAAACGACCCAAAACATGAGTTTGCGGTCCAATGGGTGGATCGGCTTTGTTCGTTGCTAAAAATTCCGACGCGACTTCGTTGCACGAACTTGTGCATTAATTGCACCAGTTCAGCACGTTTTGCACCGAAGTTCGTGCAGTTACGAAATGGTCCGAAATGACCAAAAACATGAGTTTGGGGTCCAATGGGGTGGATCGGCTGCGTTCGTTGCTAAAAATTCCGACGCGACTTCGTTGCACGAACTTGTGCATTAATGGCACCAGTTCGGCCCATTTTGCACCGAAGTTCGTGCAGTAACGAAACGGTCCGAAACGACCCAAAACATGAGTCTGGGGTCAAATGGGGTGGATTGGGCGCGTTCGTTGCAAAAAATACCGACACGACTTTATTGCACGAACTTGTGCATTAATTGCACCAGTTCAGCACGTTTTGCACCGAAGTTCGTGCAGTTACGAAACGGTCCGAAACGAGCCAAAACATGAGTCTGGGGTCCAATGGGGTGGATCGGGGGCGTTCGTTGCAAAAAATACTGACGCGACTTTGTTGCACGAACTTGTGCATTAATTGCACCAGTTCAGCACGTTTTGCACCGAAGTTTGTGTAGTTACGAAACGGACAGAAACGACCCAAAACACGAGTTTGCGGTCCAATGAGTGGATCGGCTGCGTTCGTTGCTAAAAATTCCGACGCGACTTCGTTGCACGAACTTGTGCATTAATTGCACCAGTTCAGCACGTTTTGCACCGAAGTTCATGCAGTTACGAAATGGTCCGAAACGACACAAAACATGAGTCTGGGGTCTAATGGGGTGGATCGGGGGCGTTCGTTGCAAAAAATACCGATGCGACTTTGTTGCACGAACTTGTGCATTAATTGCACCTGTTCAACACGTTTTGCACCAAAGTTTGTGTAGTTACGAAATGGACAGAAACGACCCAAAACATGAGTTTGCGGTCCAATGAGTGGATCGGCTGCGTTCGTTGCTAAAAATTCCGACGCGACTTTGTTGCACGAACTTGTGCATTAATTGCACCAGTTCAGCACGTTTTGCACCGAAGTTTGTGTAGTTACGAAATGGTCGAAACGACCCAAAACATGAGATTGGGGTCCAATGGGCTGGATCGGGGGCGTTCGTTGCAAAAAATGCAGACGCGACTTTGTTGCACGAACTTGTGCATTAATTGCACCTGTTCAACACGTTTTGCACCAAAGTTTGTGTAGTTACAAAACGGACAGAAACGACCCAAAACATGAGTTTGCGGTCCAATGGGTGGATCGGCTTTGTTCGTTGCTAAAAATTCCGACGCGACTTCGTTGCACGAACTTGTGCATTAATTGCACCAGTTCAGCACGTTTTGAACCGAAGTTCGTGCAGTTACGAAATGGTCCGAAATGACCAAAAACATGTGTTTGGGGTCCAATGGGGTGGATCGGCTGCGTTCGTTGCTAAAAATTCCGACGCGACTTCGTTGCACGAACTTGTGCATTAATGGCACCAGTTTGGCCCATTTTGCACCGAAGTTTGTGTAGTTACGAAACGGACAGAACCGACCCAAAACATGAGTTTGCGGTCCAATGGGTGGATCGGCTGCGTTCGTTGCTAAAAATTCCGACGCGACTTCGTTGCACGAACTTGTGCATTAATTGCACCAGTTCAACACGTTTTTCACCAAAGTTCGTGCAGTTACGAAATGGTCCGAAACGACCCAAAACATGAGTCTGGGGTCTAATGGGGTGGATCGGGGGCGTTCGTTGCAAAAAATACCGACGCGACTTTGTTGCACGAACTTGTGCATTAATTGCACCTGTTCAACACGTTTTGCACCAAAGTTTGTGTAGTTACGAAACGGACAGAAACGACCCAAAACACGAGTTTGCGGTCCAATGAGTGGATCGGCTGCGTTCGTTGCTAAAAATTCCGACGCGACTTTGTTGCACGAACTTGTGCATTAATTGCACCAGTTCAGCACGTTTTGCACCGAAGTTTGTGGAGTTACGAAATGGTCGAAACGACCCAAAACATGAGATTGGGGTCCAATGGGGTGGATCGGGGGCATTCGTTTCAAAAAATACAGACGCGACTTTGTTGCACGAACTTGTGCATTAATCGCACCAGTTCAGCACGTTTTGGACCAAAGTTTGTGTAGTTACGAAACGGACAGAAACGACCCAAAACATGAGTTTGCGGTCAAATGGGTGGATCGGCTGCGTTCGTTGCTAAAAATTCCGACTCGACTTTGTTGCACAAACTTGTGCATTAATTGCACCAGTTCAGCACGTTTTGCACCGAAGTTTGTGTAGTTACGAAACGGACAGAAACGACCCAAAACATGAGTTTGCGGTCCAATGGGTGGATCGGCTGCGTTCGTTGCTAAATTTCCGACGCGACTTCGTTGCACGAACTTGTGCATTAATTGCACCAGTTCAGCACGTTTTGCACCGAAGTTCGTGCAGTTACGAAATGGTACGAAACGACCCAAGACATGAGTCTGGGGTCTAATGGGGTGGATCGGGGGCGTTCGTTGCAAAAAATACAGACACGACTTTGTTGCACGAACTTGTGCATTAATCGCACCAGTTCAGCACGTTTTGCACCAAAGTTTGTGTAGTTACGAAACGGACAGAAACGACCCAAAACATGAGTTTGCGGTCCAATGGGTGGATCGGCTGCGTTCGTTGCTAAATTTCCGACGCGACTTCGTTGCACGAACTTGTGCATTAATTGCACCAGTTCAGCACGTTTTGCACCGAAGTTCGTGCAGTTACGAAATGGTACGAAACGACCCAAAACATGAGTCTGGGGTCCAATGGGGTGGATCGGGGGCGTTCGTTGCAAAAAATTCCGACTCGACTTTGTTGCACAAACTTGTGCATTAATGGCACCAGTTCGGCCCATTTTGCACCGAAGTATGTGTAGTTACGAAACGGACAGAAACGACCCAAAACATTAGTTTGCGGTCCAATGGGTAGATCGGCTGCGTTCGTTGCTAAAAATTCCGACGCGACTTCGTTGCACGAACTTGTGCATTAATTGCACCAGTTCAGCACGTTTTGCACTAAAGTTCGTGCAGTTACGAAATGGTCCGAAATGACAAAAACATGAGTTTGGGGTCCAATGGGGTGGATCGGCTGCGTTCGTTGCTAAAAATTCCGACGCGACTTCGTTGCACGAACTTGTGCATTAATTGCACCAGTTCAGCACGTTTTGCACCGAAGTTCGTGCAGTTACGAAATGGTCCGAAACGACCCAAAACATGAGTCTGGGGTCTAATGGGGTGGATCGGGGGCGTTCGTTGCAAAAAATACCGACGCGACTTTGTTGCACGAACTTGTGCATTAATTGCACCTGTTCAACACGTTTTGCACCAAAGTTTGTGTAGTTACGAAACGGACAGAAACGACCAAAAACATGAGTTTGCGGTCCAATGAGTGGATCGGCTGCGTTCGTTGCTAAAAATTCCGACGCGACTTTGTTGCACGAACTTGTGCATTAATTGCACCAGTTCAGCACGTTTTGCACCGAAGTTTGTGTAGTTACGAAACGGACAGAAACGACCCAAAACATGAGTTTGCGGTCCAATGGGTGGATCGGCTGCGTTCGTTGCTAAATTTCCGACGCGACTTCGTTGCACGAACTTGTGCATTAATTGCACCTGTTCAGCACGTTTTGCACCGAAGTTTGTGTAGTTACGAAACGGACAGAAACGACCCAAAACATGAGTTTGCGGTCCAATGGGTGGATCGGCTGCGTTCGTTGCTAAATTTCCGACGCGACTTCGTTGCACGAACTTGTGCATTAATTGCACCAGTTCAGCACGTTTTGCACCGAAGTTCGTGCAGTTACGAAATGGTACGAAACGACCCAAGACATGAGTCTGGGGTCTAATGGGGTGGATCGGGGGCGTTCGTTGCAAAAAATACAGACACGACTTTGTTGCACGAACTTGTGCATTAATCGCACCAGTTCAGCACGTTTTGCACCAAAGTTTGTGTAGTTACGAAACGGACAGAAACGACCCAAAACATGAGTTTGCGGTCCAATGGGTGGATCGGCTGCGTTCGTTGCTAAATTTCCGACGCGACTTCGTTGCACGAACTTGTGCATTAATTGCACCAGTTCAGCACGTTTTGCACCGAAGTTCGTGTAGTTACGAAATGGTACGAAACGACCCAAAACATGAGTCTGGGGTCCAATGGGGTGGATCGGGGGCGTTCGTTGCAAAAAATTCCGACTCGACTTTGTTGCACAAACTTGTGCATTAATGGCACCAGTTCGGCCCATTTTGCACCGAAGTATGTGTAGTTACGAAACGGACAGAAACGACCCAAAACATTAGTTTGCGGTCCAATGGGTAGATCGGCTGCGTTCGTTGCTAAAAATTCCGACGCGACTTCGTTGCACGAACTTGTGCATTAATTGCACCAGTTCAGCACGTTTTGCACTAAAGTTCGTGCAGTTACGAAATGGTCCGAAATGACAAAAACATGAGTTTGGGGTCCAATGGGGTGGATCGGCTGCGTTCGTTGCTAAAAATTCCGACGCGACTTCGTTGCACGAACTTGTGCATTAATTGCACCAGTTCAGCACGTTTTGCACCGAAGTTCGTGCAGTTACGAAATGGTCCGAAACGACCCAAAACATGAGTCTGGGGTCTAATGGGGTGGATCGGGGGCGTTCGTTGCAAAAAATACCGACGCGACTTTGTTGCACGAACTTGTGCATTAATTGCACCTGTTCAACACGTTTTGCACCAAAGTTTTTGTAGTTACGAAATGGACAAAAACGACCCAAAACATGAGTTTGCGGTCCAATGAGTGGATCGGCTGCGTTCGTTGCTAAAAATTCCGACGCGACTTTGTTGCACGAACTTGTGCATTAATTGCACCAGTTCAGCACGTTTTGCACCGAAGTTTGTGTAGTTACGAAATGGTCGAAACGACCCAAAACATGAGATTGGGGTCCAATGGGCTGGATCGGGGGCGTTCGTTGCAAAAAATACAGACGCGACTTTGTTGCACGAACTTGTGCATTAATTGCACCTGTTCAACACGTTTTGCACCAAAGTTTGTGTAGTTACGAAACGGACAGAAACGACCCAAAACATGAGTTTGCGGTCCAATGGGTGGATCGGCTGCGTTCGTTGCTAAAACTTCCGACGCGACTTTGTTGCACAAACTTGTGCATTAATTGCACCAGTTCAGCACGTTTGGCACCGAAGTTTGTGTAGTTACGAAACGGACAGAAACGACCCAAAACATGAGTTTGCGGTCCAATGGGTGGATCGGCTTTGTTCGTTGCTAAAAATTCCGACGCGACTTCGTTGCACGAACTTGTGCATTAATTGCACCAGTTCAGCACGTTTTGAACCGAAGTTCGTGCAGTTACGAAATGGTCCGAAATGACCAAAAACATGAGTTTGGGGTCCAATGGGGTGGATCGGCTGCGTTCGTTGCTAAAAATTCCGACGCGACTTCGTTGCACGAACTTGTGCATTAATGGCACCAGTTCGGCCAATTTTGCACCGAAGTTCGTGCAGTAACGAAACGGTCCGAAACGACCCAAAACATGAGTCTGGGGTCCAATGGGGTGGATCGGGGGCGTTCGTTGCAAAAAATACAGACGCGACTTTGTTGCACGAACTTGTGCATTAATCGCACCTGTTCAACACGTTTTGCACCAAAGTTTGTGTAGTTACGAAACGGACAGAAACGACCAAAAACATGAGTTTGCGGTCCAATGAGTGGATCGGCTGCGTTCGTTGCTAAAAATTCCGACGCGACTTTGTTGCACGAACTTGTGCATTAATTGCACCAGTTCAGCACGTTTTGCACCGAAGTTTGTGTAGTTACGAAATGGTCGAAACGACCCAAAACATGAGATTGGGGTCCAATGGGCTGGATCGGGGGCGTTCGTTGCAAAAAATACAGACGCGACTTTGTTGCACGAACTTGTGCATTAATTGCACCTGTTCAACACGTTTTGCACCAAAGTTTGTGTAGTTACGAAACGGACAGAAACGACCCAAAACATGAGTTTGCGGTCCAATGGGTGGATCGGCTGCGTTCGTTGCTAAAAATTCCGACGCGACTTTGTTGCACAAACTTGTGCATTAATTGCAAAAGTTCAGCACGTTTGGCACCGAAGTTTGTGTAGTTACGAAACGGACAGAACCGACCCAAAACATGAGTTTGCGGTCCAATGGGTGGATCGGCTTTGTTCGTTGCTAAAAATTCCGACGCGACTTCGTTGCACGAACTTGTGCATTAATTGCACCAGTTCAGCACGTTTTGAACCGAAGTTCGTGCAGTTACGAAATGGTCCGAAACGACCCAAAACATGAGTTTGGGGTCTAATGGGGTGGATCGGCTGCGTTCGTTGCTAAAAATTCCGACGCGACTTCGTTGCACGAACTTGTGCATTAATTGCACCTGTTCAACACGTTTTGCACCAAAGTTTGTGTAGTTACGAAACGGACAGAAACGACCCAAAACACGAGTTTGCGGTCCAATGAGTGGATCGGCTGCGTTCGTTGCTAAAAATTCTGACGCGACTTTGTTGCACGAACTTGTGCATTAATTGCACCAGTTCAGCACGTTTTGCACCGAAGTTCATGCAGTTACGAAATGGTCCGAAACGACACAAAACATGAGTCTGGGGTCTAATGGGGTGGATCGGGGGCGTTCGTTGCAAAAAATACAGACGCGACTTTGTTGCACGAACTTGTGCATTAATCGCACCTGTTCAACACGTTTTGCACCAAAGTTTGTGTAGTTACGAAACGGACAGAAACGACCAAAAACATGAGTTTGCGGTCCAATGAGTGGATCGGCTGCGTTCGTTGCTAAAAATTCCGACGCGACTTTGTTGCACGAACTTGTGCATTAATTGCACCAGTTCAGCACGTTTTGCACCGAAGTTTGTGTAGTTACGAAATGGTCGAAACGACCCAAAACATGAGATTGGGGTCCAATGGGCTGGATCGGGGGCGTTCGTTGCAAAAAATACAGACGCGACTTTGTTGCACGAACTTGTGCATTAATTGCACCTGTTCAACACGTTTTGCACCAAAGTTTGTGTAGTTACGAAACGGACAGAAACGACCCAAAACATGAGTTTGCGGTCCAATGGGTGGATCGGCTGCGTTCGTTGCTAAAAATTCCGACGCGACTTTGTTGCACAAACTTGTGCATTAATTGCAAAAGTTCAGCACGTTTGGCACCGAAGTTTGTGTAGTTACGAAACGGACAGAAACGACCCAAAACATGAGTTTGCGGTCCAATGGGTGGATCGGCTTTGTTCGTTGCTAAAAATTCCGACGCGACTTTGTTGCACAAACTTGTGCATTAATTGCAAAAGTTCAGCACGTTTGGCACCGAAGTTTGTGTAGTTACGAAACGGACAGAACCGACCCAAAACATGAGTTTGCGGTCCAATGGGTGGATCGGCTTTGTTCGTTGCTAAAAATTCCGACGCGACTTCGTTGCACGAACTTGTGCATTAATTGCACCAGTTCAGCACGTTTTGAACCGAAGTTCGTGCAGTTACGAAATGGTCCGAAACGACCCAAAACATGAGTTTGGGGTCTAATGGGGTGGATCGGCTGCGTTCGTTGCTAAAAATTCCGACGCGACTTCGTTGCACGAACTTGTGCATTAATTGCACCTGTTCAACACGTTTTGCACCAAAGTTTGTGTAGTTACGAAACGGACAGAAACGACCCAAAACACGAGTTTGCGGTCCAATGAGTGGATCGGCTGCGTTCGTTGCTAAAAATTCTGACGCGACTTTGTTGCACGAACTTGTGCATTAATTGCACCAGTTCAGCACGTTTTGCACCGAAGTTCATGCAGTTACGAAATGGTCCGAAACGACACAAAACATGAGTCTGGGGTCTAATGGGGTGGATCGGGGGCGTTCGTTGCAAAAAATACAGACGCGACTTTGTTGCACGAACTTGTGCATTAATCGCACCTGTTCAACACGTTTTGCACCAAAGTTTGTGTAGTTACGAAACGGACAGAAACGACCAAAAACATGAGTTTGCGGTCCAATGAGTGGATCGGCTGCGTTCGTTGCTAAAAATTCCGACGCGACTTTGTTGCACGAACTTGTGCATTAATTGCACCAGTTCAGCACGTTTTGCACCGAAGTTTGTGTAGTTACGAAATGGTCGAAACGACCCAAAACATGAGATTGGGGTCCAATGGGCTGGATCGGGGGCGTTCGTTGCAAAAAATACAGACGCGACTTTGTTGCACGAACTTGTGCATTAATTGCACCTGTTCAACACGTTTTGCACCAAAGTTTGTGTAGTTACGAAACGGACAGAAACGACCCAAAACATGAGATTGGGGTCCAATGGGCTGGATCGGGGGCGTTCGTTGCAAAAAATACAGACGCGACTTTGTTGCACGAACTTGTGCATTAATTGCACCTGTTCAACACGTTTTGCACCAAAGTTTGTGTAGTTACGAAACGGACAGAAACGACCCAAAACATGAGTTTGCGGTCCAATGGGTGGATCGGCTGCGTTCGTTGCTAAAAATTCCGACGCGACTTTGTTGCACAAACTTGTGCATTAATTGCAAAAGTTCAGCACGTTTGGCACCGAAGTTTGTGTAGTTACGAAACGGACAGAACCGACCCAAAACATGAGTTTGCGGTCCAATGGGTGGATCGGCTTTGTTCGTTGCTAAAAATTCCGACGCGACTTCGTTGCACGAACTTGTGCATTAATTGCACCAGTTCAGCACGTTTTGAACCGAAGTTCGTGCAGTTACGAAATGGTCCGAAACGACCCAAAACATGAGTTTGGGGTCTAATGGGGTGGATCGGCTGCGTTCGTTGCTAAAAATTCCGACGCGACTTCGTTGCACGAACTTGTGCATTAATTGCACCTGTTCAACACGTTTTGCACCAAAGTTTGTGTAGTTACGAAACGGACAGAAACGACCCAAAACACGAGTTTGCGGTCCAATGAGTGGATCGGCTGCGTTCGTTGCTAAAAATTCTGACGCGACTTTGTTGCACGAACTTGTGCATTAATTGCACCAGTTCAGCACGTTTTGCACCGAAGTTCATGCAGTTACGAAATGGTCCGAAACGACACAAAACATGAGTCTGGGGTCTAATGGGGTGGATCGGGGGCGTTCGTTGCAAAAAATACAGACGCGACTTTGTTGCACGAACTTGTGCATTAATCGCACCTGTTCAACACGTTTTGCACCAAAGTTTGTGTAGTTACGAAACGGACAGAAACGACCAAAAACATGAGTTTGCGGTCCAATGAGTGGATCGGCTGCGTTCGTTGCTAAAAATTCCGACGCGACTTTGTTGCACGAACTTGTGCATTAATTGCACCAGTTCAGCACGTTTTGCACCGAAGTTTGTGTAGTTACGAAATGGTCGAAACGACCCAAAACATGAGATTGGGGTCCAATGGGCTGGATCGGGGGCGTTCGTTGCAAAAAATACAGACGCGACTTTGTTGCACGAACTTGTGCATTAATTGCACCTGTTCAACACGTTTTGCACCAAAGTTTGTGTAGTTACGAAACGGACAGAAACGACCCAAAACATGAGTTTGCGGTCCAATGGGTGGATCGGCTGCGTTCGTTGCTAAAAATTCCGACGCGACTTTGTTGCACAAACTTGTGCATTAATTGCAAAAGTTCAGCACGTTTGGCACCGAAGTTTGTGTAGTTACGAAACGGACAGAAACGACCCAAAACATGAGTTTGCGGTCCAATGGGTGGATCGGCTTTGTTCGTTGCTAAAAATTCCGACGCGACTTCGTTGCACGAACTTGTGCATTAATTGCACCAGTTCAGCACGTTTTGAACCGAAGTTCGTGCAGTTACGAAATGGTCCGAAATGACCAAAAACATGAGTTTGGGGTCCAATGGGGTGGATCGGCTGCGTTCGTTGCTAAAAATTCCGACGCGACTTCGTTGCACGAACTTGTGCATTAATGGCACCAGTTCGGCCCATTTTGCACCGAAGTTCGTGCAGTAACGAAACGGTCCGAAACGACCCAAAACATGAGTCTGGGGTCCAATGGGGTGGATCGGGGGCGTTCGTTGCAAAAAATACAGACACGACTTTGTTGCACGAACTTGTGCATTAATCGCACCAGTTCAGCACGTTTTGCACCAAAGTTTGTGTAGTTACGAAACGGACAGAAACGACCCAAAACATGAGTTTGCGGTCCAATGGGTGGATCGGCTGCGTTCGTTGCTAAAAATTCCGACGCGACTTTGTTGCACAAACTTGTGCATTAATTGCACCAGTTCAGCACGTTTTGCACCGAAGTTTGTGTAGTTACGAAACAGACAGAAACGACCCAAAACATGAGTTTGCGGTCCAATGGGTGGATC
The DNA here is from genome assembly GCA_032594955.1 of Panicum miliaceum. Classification (NCBI taxonomy): domain Eukaryota; kingdom Viridiplantae; phylum Streptophyta; class Magnoliopsida; order Poales; family Poaceae; genus Panicum; species Panicum miliaceum. The sequence goes on along the minus strand of JAVRNH010000092.1, from coordinate 92,839 downwards.
GGCTGCGTTCGTTGCTAAAAATTCCGACGCGACTTCGTTGCACGAACTTGTGCATTAATTGCACCAGTTCAGCACGTTTTGCACCGAAGTTCATGCAGTTACGAAATGGTCCGAAACGACACAAAACATGAGTCTGGGGTCTAATGGGGTGGATCGGGGGCGTTCGATGCAAAAAATACCGACGCGACTTTGTTGCACGAACTTGTGCATTAATTGCACCTGTTCAACACGTTTTGCACCAAAGTTTTTGTAGTTACGAAATGGACAGAAACGACCCAAAACATGAGTTTGCGGTCCAATGAGTGGATCGGCTGCGTTCGTTGCTAAAAATTCCGACGCGACTTTGTTGCACGAACTTGTGCATTAATTGCACCAGTTCAGCACGTTTTGCACCGAAGTTTGTGTAGTTACGAAATGGTCGAAACGACCCAAAACATGAGATTGGGGTCCAATGGGCTGGATCGGGGGCGTTCGTTGCAAAAAATACAGACGCGACTTTGTTGCACGAACTTGTGCATTAATTGCACCTGTTCAACACGTTTTGCACCAAAGTTTGTGTAGTTACGAAACGGACAGAAACGACCCAAAACATGAGTTTGCGGTCCAATGGGTGGATCGGCTGCGTTCGTTGCTAAAACTTCCGACGCGACTTTGTTGCACAAACTTGTGCATTAATTGCACCAGTTCAGCACGTTTGGCACCGAAGTTTGTGTAGTTACGAAACGGACAGAAACGACCCAAAACATGAGTTTGCGGTCCAATGGGTGGATCGGCTTTGTTCGTTGCTAAAAATTCCGACGCGACTTCGTTGCACGAACTTGTGCATTAATTGCACCAGTTCAGCACGTTTTGAACCGAAGTTCGTGCAGTTACGAAATGGTCCGAAATGACCAAAAACATGAGTTTGGGGTCCAATGGGGTGGATCGGCTGCGTTCGTTGCTAAAAATTCCGACGCGACTTCGTTGCACGAACTTGTGCATTAATGGCACCAGTTCGGCCCATTTTGCACCGAAGTTCGTGCAGTAACGAAACGGTCCGAAACGACCCAAAACATGAGTCTGGGGTCCAATGGGGTGGATTGGGCGCGTTCGTTGCAAAAAATACCGACACGACTTTATTGCACGAACTTGTGCATTAATTGCACCAGTTCAGCACGTTTTGCACCGAAGTTCGTGCAGTTACGAAACGGTCCGAAACGAGCCAAAACATGAGTCTGGGGTCCAATGGGGTGGATCGGGGGCGTTCGTTGCAAAAATACCGACGCGACTTTGTTGCACGAACTTGTGCATTAATTGCACCAGTTCAGCACGTTTTGCACCGAAGTTTGTGTAGTTACGAAACGGACATAAACGACCCAAAATATGAGTTTGCGGTCCAATGGGTGGATCGGCTGCGTTCGTTGCTAAAAATTCCGACGCGACTTCGTTGCACGAACTTGTGCATTAATTGCACCAGTTCAGCACGTTTTGCACCGAAGTTCGTGCAGTTACGAAATGGTCTGAAATGACCAAAAACATGAGTTTGGGGTCCAATGGGGTGGATCGGCTGCGTTCGTTGCTAAAAATTCCGACGCGACTTCGTTGCACGAACTTGTGCATTAATGGCACCAGTTTGGCCCATTTTGCACCGAAGTTTGTGTAGTTACGAAACGGACAGAACCGACCCAAAACATGAGTTTGCGGTCCAATGGGTGGATCGGCTTCGTTCGTTGCTAAAAATTCCGACGCGACTTCGTTGCACGAACTTGTGCATTAATTGCACCAGTTCAGCACGTTTTTCACCAAAGTTCGTGCAGTTACGAAATGGTCCGAAACGACCCAAAACATGAGTCTGGGGTCTAATGGGGTGGATCGGGGGCGTTCGTTGCAAAAAATACCGACGCGACTTTGTTGCACGAACTTGTGCATTAATTGCACCTGTTCAACACGTTTTGCACCAAAGTTTGTGTAGTTACGAAACGGACAGAAACGACCCAAAACACGAGTTTGCGGTCCAATGAGTGGATCGGCTGCGTTCGTTGCTAAAAATTCTGACGCGACTTTGTTGCACGAACTTGTGCATTAATTGCACCAGTTCAGCACGTTTTGCACCGAAGTTTGTGGAGTTACGAAATGGTCGAAACGACCCAAAACATGAGATTGGGGTCCAATGGGGTGGATCGGGGGCGTTCGTTGCAAAAAATACAGACACGACTTTGTTGCACGAACTTGTGCATTAATCGCACCAGTTCAGCACGTTTTGCACCAAAGTTTGTGTAGTTACGAAACGGACAGAAACGACCCAAAACATGAGTTTGCGGTCCAATGGGTGGATCGGCTGCGTTCGTTGCTAAAAATTCCGACGCGACTTTGTTGCACAAACTTGTGCATTAATTGCACCAGTTCAGCACGTTTTGCACCGAAGTTTGTGTAGTTACGAAACAGACAGAAACGACCCAAAACATGAGTTTGCGGTCCAATGGGTGGATCGGCTGCGTTCGTTGCTAAAAATTCCGACGCGACTTCGTTGCACGAACTTGTGCATTAATTGCACCAGTTCAGCACGTTTTGCACCGAAGTTCATGCAGTTACGAAATGGTCCGAAACGACACAAAACATGAGTCTGGGGTCTAATGGGGTGGATCGGGGGCGTTCGATGCAAAAAATACCGACGCGACTTTGTTGCACGAACTTGTGCATTAATTGCACCTGTTCAACACGTTTTGCACCAAAGTTTTTGTAGTTACGAAATGGACAGAAACGACCCAAAACATGAGTTTGCGGTCCAATGAGTGGATCGGCTGCGTTCGTTGCTAAAAATTCCGACGCGACTTTGTTGCACGAACTTGTGCATTAATTGCACCAGTTCAGCACGTTTTGCACCGAAGTTTGTGTAGTTACGAAATGGTCGAAACGACCCAAAACATGAGATTGGGGTCCAATGGGCTGGATCGGGGGCGTTCGTTGCAAAAAATACAGACGCGACTTTGTTGCACGAACTTGTGCATTAATTGCACCTGTTCAACACGTTTTGCACCAAAGTTTGTGTAGTTACGAAACGGACAGAAACGACCCAAAACATGAGTTTGCGGTCCAATGGGTGGATCGGCTGCGTTCGTTGCTAAAACTTCCGACGCGACTTTGTTGCACAAACTTGTGCATTAATTGCACCAGTTCAGCACGTTTGGCACCGAAGTTTGTGTAGTTACGAAACGGACAGAAACGACCCAAAACATGAGTTTGCGGTCCAATGGGTGGATCGGCTTTGTTCGTTGCTAAAAATTCCGACGCGACTTCGTTGCACGAACTTGTGCATTAATTGCACCAGTTCAGCACGTTTTGAACCGAAGTTCGTGCAGTTACGAAATGGTCCGAAATGACCAAAAACATGAGTTTGGGGTCCAATGGGGTGGATCGGCTGCGTTCGTTGCTAAAAATTCCGACGCGACTTCGTTGCACGAACTTGTGCATTAATGGCACCAGTTCGGCCCATTTGGCACCGAAGTTCGTGCAGTAACGAAACGGTCCGAAACGACCCAAAACATGAGTCTGGGGTCCAATGGGGTGGATTGGGCGCGTTCGTTGCAAAAAATACCGACACGACTTTATTGCACGAACTTGTGCATTAATTGCACCAGTTCAGCACGTTTTGCACCGAAGTTCGTGCAGTTACGAAACGGTCTGAAATGACCAAAAACATGAGTTTGGGGTCCAATGGGGTGGATCGGCTGCGTTCGTTGCTAAAAATTCCGACGCGACTTCGTTGCACGAACTTGTGCATTAATGGCACCAGTTTGGCCCATTTTGCACCGAAGTTTGTGTAGTTACGAAACGGACAGAACCGACCCAAAACATGAGTTTGCGGTCCAATGGGTGGATCGGCTGCGTTCGTTGCTAAAAATTCCGACGCGACTTCGTTGCACGAACTTGTGCATTAATTGCACCAGTTCAGCACGTTTTTCACCAAAGTTCGTGCAGTTACGAAATGGTCCGAAACGACCCAAAACATGAGTCTGGGGTCTAATGGGGTGGATCGGGGGCGTTCGTTGCAAAAAATACCGACGCGACTTTGTTGCACGAACTTGTGCATTAATTGCACCTGTTCAACACGTTTTGCACCAAAGTTTGTGTAGTTACGAAACGGACAGAAACGACCCAAAACACGAGTTTGCGGTCCAATGAGTGGATCGGCTGCGTTCGTTGCTAAAAATTCTGACGCGACTTTGTTGCACGAACTTGTGCATTAATTGCACCAGTTCAGCACGTTTTGCACCGAAGTTTGTGGAGTTACGAAATGGTCGAAACGACCCAAAACATGAGATTGGGGTCCAATGGGGTGGATCGGGGGGCATTCGTTTCAAAAAATACAGACGCGACTTTGTTGCACGAACTTGTGCATTAATCGCACCAATTCAGCACGTTTTGCACCAAAGTTTGTGTAGTTACGAAACGGACAGAAACGACCCAAAACATGAGTTTGCGGTCCAATGGGTGGATCGGCTGCGTTCGTTGCTAAAAATTCCGACTCGACTTTGTTGCACAAACTTGTGCATTAATTGCACCAGTTCAGCACGTTTTGCACCGAAGTTTGTGTAGTTACGAAACGGACAGAAACGACCCAAAACATGAGTTTGCGGTCCAATGGGTGGATCGGCTGCGTTCGTTGCTAAATTTCCGACGCGACTTCGTTGCACGAACTTGTGCATTAATTGCACCAGTTCAGCACGTTTTGCACCGAAGTTCGTGCAGTTACGAAATGGTACGAAACGACCCAAGACATGAGTCTGGGGTCCAATGGGGTGGATCGGGGGCGTTCGTTGCAAAAAATACAGACACGACTTTGTTGCACGAACTTGTGCATTAATCGCACCAGTTCAGCACGTTTTGCACCAAAGTTTGTGTAGTTACGAAACGGACAGAAACGACCCAAAACATGAGTTTGCGGTATAATGGGTGGATCGGCTGCGTTCGTTGCTAAATTTCCGACGCGACTTCGTTGCACGAACTTGTGCATTAATTGCACCAGTTCAGCACGTTTTGCACCGAAGTTCGTGCAGTTACGAAATGGTACGAAACGACCCAAAACATGAGTTTGCGGTCCAATGGGTGGATCGGCTGCGTTCGTTGCTAAATTTCCGACGCGACTTCGTTGCACGAACTTGTGCATTAATTGCACCAGTTCAGCACGTTTTGCACCGAAGTTCGTGCAGTTACGAAATGGTACGAAACGACCCAAAACATGAGTCTGGGGTCCAATGGGGTGGATCGGGGGCGTTCGTTGCAAAAAATACAGACACGACTTTGTTGCACGAACTTGTGCATTAATCGCACCAGTTCAGCACGTTTTGCACCAAAGTTTGTGTAGTTACGAAACGGACAGAAACGACCCAAAACATGAGTTTGCGGTCCAATGGGTGGATCGGCTGCGTTCGTTGCTAAAAATTCCGACGCGACTTTGTTGCACAAACTTGTGCATTAATTGCACCAGTTCAGCACGTTTTGCACCGAAGTTTGTGTAGTTACGAAACAGACTGAAACGACCCAAAACATGAGTTTGCGGTCCAATGGGTGGATCGGCTGCGTTCGTTGCTAAAAATTCCGACGCGACTTCGTTGCACGAACTTGTGCATTAATTGCACCAGTTCAGCACGTTTTGCACCGAAGTTCGTGCAGTTACGAAATGGTCCGAAACGACACAAAACATGAGTCTGGGGTCTAATGGGGTGGATCGGGGGCGTTCGTTGCAAAAAATACCGACGCGACTTTGTTGCACGAACTTGTGCATTAATTGCACCTGTTCAACACGTTTTGCACCAAAGTTTTTGTAGTTACGAAATGGACAGAAACGACCCAAAACATGAGTTTGCGGTCCAATGAGTGGATCGGCTGCGTTCGTTGCTAAAAATTCCGACGCGACTTTGTTGCACGAACTTGTGCATTAATTGCACCAGTTCAGCACGATTTGCACCGAAGTTTGTGGAGTTACGAAATGGTCGAAACGACCCAAAACATGAGATTGGGGTCCAATGGGGTGGATCGGGGGGCATTCGTTTCAAAAAATACAGACGCGACTTTGTTGCACGAACTTGTGCATTAATTGCACCTGTTCAACACGTTTTGCACCAAAGTTTGTGTAGTTACGAAACGGACAGAAACGACCCAAAACACGAGTTTGCGGTCCAATGAGTGGATCGGCTGCGTTCGTTGCTAAAAATTCTGACGCGACTTTGTTGCACGAACTTGTGCATTAATTGCACCAGTTCAGCACGTTTTGCACCGAAGTTTGTGGAGTTACGAAATGGTCGAAACGACCCAAAACATGAGATTGGGGTCCAATGGGGTGGATCGGGGGGCATTCGTTTCAAAAAATACAGACGCGACTTTGTTGCACGAACTTGTGCATTAATCGCACCAATTCAGCACGTTTTGCACCAAAGTTTGTGTAGTTACGAAACGGACAGAAACGACCCAAAACATGAGTTTGCGGTCCAATGGGTGGATCGGCTGCGTTCGTTGCTAAAAATTCCGACTCGACTTTGTTGCACAAACTTGTGCATTAATTGCACCAGTTCAGCACGTTTTGCACCGAAGTTTGTGTAGTTACGAAACGGACAGAAACGACCCAAAACATGAGTTTGCGGTCCAATGGGTGGATCGGCTGCGTTCGTTGCTAAATTTCCGACGCGACTTCGTTGCACGAACTTGTGCATTAATTGCACCAGTTCAGCACGTTTTGCACCGAAGTTCGTGCAGTTACGAAATGGTACGAAACGACCCAAGACATGAGTCTGGGGTCCAATGGGGTGGATCGGGGGCGTTCGTTGCAAAAAATACAGACACGACTTTGTTGCACGAACTTGTGCATTAATCGCACCAGTTCAGCACGTTTTGCACCAAAGTTTGTGTAGTTACGAAACGGACAGAAACGACCCAAAACATGAGTTTGCGGTCCAATGGGTGGATCGGCTGCGTTCGTTGCTAAATTTCCGACGCGACTTCGTTGCACGAACTTGTGCATTAATTGCACCAGTTCAGCACGTTTTGCACCGAAGTTCGTGCAGTTACGAAATGGTACGAAACGACCCAAAACATGAGTCTGGGGTCCAATGGGGTGGATCGGGGGCGTTCGTTGCAAAAAATACAGACACGACTTTGTTGCACGAACTTGTGCATTAATCGCACCAGTTCAGCACGTTTTGCACCAAAGTTTGTGTAGTTACGAAACGGACAGAAACGACCCAAAACATGAGTTTGCGGTCCAATGGGTGGATCGGCTGCGTTCGTTGCTAAAAATTCCGACGCGACTTTGTTGCACAAACTTGTGCATTAATTGCACCAGTTCAGCACGTTTTGCACCGAAGTTTGTGTAGTTACGAAACAGACAGAAACGACCCAAAACATGAGTTTGCGGTCCAATGGGTGGATCGGCTGCGTTCGTTGCTAAAAATTCCGACGCGACTTCGTTGCACGAACTTGTGCATTAATTGTACCAGTTCAGCACGTTTTGCACCGAAGTTCGTGCAGTTACGAAATGGTCCGAAACGACACAAAACATGAGTCTGGGGTCTAATGGGGTGGATCGGGGGCGTTCGTTGCAAAAAATACCGACGCGACTTTGTTGCACGAACTTGTGCATTAATTGCACCTGTTCAACACGTTTTGCACCAAAGTTTTTGTAGTTACGAAATGGACAGAAACGACCCAAAACATGAGTTTGCGGTCCAATGAGTGGATCGGCTGCGTTCGTTGCTAAAAATTCCGACGCGACTTTGTTGCACGAACTTGTGCATTAATTGCACCAGTTCAGCACGTTTTGCACCGAAGTTTGTGGAGTTACGAAATGGTCGAAACGACCCAAAACATGAGATTGGGGTCCAATGGGGTGGATCGGGGGGCATTCGTTTCAAAAAATACAGACGCAACTTTGTTGCACGAACTTGTGCATTAATCGCACCAATTCAGCACGTTTTGCACCAAAGTTTGTGTAGTTACGAAACGGACAGAAACGACCCAAAACATGAGTTTGCGGTCCAATGGGCGGATCGGCTGCGTTCGTTGCTAAAAATTCCGACTCGACTTTGTTGCACAAACTTGTGCATTAATTGCACCAGTTCAGCACGTTTTGCACCGAAGTTTGTGTAGTTACGAAACGGACAGAAACGACCCAAAACATGAGTTTGCGGTCCAATGGGTGGATCGGCTGCGTTCGTTGCTAAATTTCCGACGCGACTTCGTTGCACGAACTTGTGCATTAATTGCACCAGTTCAGCACGTTTTGCACCGAAGTTCGTGCAGTTACGAAATGGTACGAAACGACCCAAAACATGAGTCTGGGGTCCAATGGGGTGGATCGGGGGCGTTCGTTGCAAAAAATACAGACACGACTTTGTTGCACGAACTTGTGCATTAATCGCACCAGTTCAGCACGTTTTGCACCAAAGTTTGTGTAGTTACGAAACGGACAGAAACGACCCAAAACATGAGTTTGCGGTCCAATGGGTGGATCGGCTGCGTTCGTTGCTAAAAATTCCGACGCGACTTTGTTGCACAAACTTGTGCATTAATTGCACCAGTTCAGCACGTTTTGCACCGAAGTTTGTGTAGTTACGAAACAGACAAAAACGACCCAAAACATGAGTTTGCGGTCCAATGGGTGGATCGGCTGCGTTCGTTGCTAAAAATTCCGACGCGACTTCGTTGCACGAACTTGTGCATTAATTGCACCAGTTCAGCACGTTTTGCACCGAAGTTCATGCAGTTACGAAATGGTCCGAAACGACACAAAACATGAGTCTGGGGTCTAATGGGGTGGATCGGGGGCGTTCGTTGCAAAAAATACCGACGCAACTTTGTTGCACGAACTTGTGCATTAATTGCACCTGTTCAACACGTTTTGCACCAAAGTTTTTGTAGTTACGAAATGGACAGAAACGACCCAAAACATGAGTTTGCGGTCCAATGAGTGGATCGGCTGCGTTCGTTGCTAAAAATTCCGACGCGACTTTGTTGCACGAACTTGTGCATTAATTGCACCAGTTCAGCACGTTTTGCACCGAAGTTCGTGCAGTTACGAAATGGTACGAAACGACCCAAAACATGAGTCTGGGGTCCAATGGGGTGGATCGGGGGCGTTCGTTGCAAAAAATACAGACACGACTTTGTTGCACGAACTTGTGCATTAATCGCACCAATTCAGCACGTTTTGCACCAAAGTTTGTGTAGTTACGAAATGGACAGAAACGACCCAAAACATGAGTTTGCGGTCCAATGGGCGGATCGGCTGCGTTCGTTGCTAAAAATTCCGACTCGACTTTGTTGCACAAACTTGTGCATTAATTGCACCAGTTCAGCACGTTTTGCACCGAAGTTTGTGGAGTTACGAAACGGACAGAAACGACCCAAAACATGAGTTTGCGGTCCAATGGGTGGATCGGCTGCGTTCGTTGCTAAATTTCCGACGCGACTTCGTTGCACGAACTTGTGCATTAATTGCACCAGTTCAGCACGTTTTGCACAGAAGTTCGTGCAGTTACGAAATGGTACGAAACGACCCAAAACATGAGTCTGGGGTCCAATGGGGTGGATCGGGGGCGTTCGTTGCAAAAAATACAGACACGACTTTGTTGCACGAACTTGTGCATTAATCGCACCAGTTCAGCACGTTTTGCACCAAAGTTTGTGTAGTTACGAAACGGACAGAAACGACCCAAAACATGAGTTTGCGGTCCAATGGGTGTATCGGCTGCGTTCGTTGCTAAAAATTCCGACGCGACTTTGTTGCACAAACTTGTGCATTAATTGCACCAGTTCAGCACGTTTTGCACCGAAGTTTGTGTAGTTACGAAACAGACAGAAACGACCCAAAACATGAGTTTGCGGTCCAATGGGTGGATCGGCTGTGTTCGTTGCTAAAAATTCCGACGCGACTTCGTTGCACGAACTTGTGCATTAATTGCACCAGTTCAGCACGTTTTGCACCGAAGTTCATGCAGTTACGAAATGGTCCGAAACGACACAAAACATGAGTCTGGGGTCTAATGGGGTGGATCGGGGGCGTTCGTTGCAAAAAATACCGACGCAACTTTGTTGCACGAACTTGTGCATTAATCGCACCAGTTCAGCACGTTTTGCACCAAAGTTTGTGTAGTTACGAAACGGACAGAAACGACCCAAAACATGAGTTTGCGGTCCAATGAGTGGATCGGCTGCGTTCGTTGCTAAAAATTCCGACGCGACTTTGTTGCACGAACTTGTGCATTAATTGCACCAGTTCAGCACGTTTTGCACCGAAGTTTGTGTAGTTACGAAACAGACAGAAACGACCCAAAACATGAGTTTGCGGTCCAATGGGTGGATCGGCTGTGTTCGTTGCTAAAAATTCCGACGCGACTTCGTTGCACGAACTTGTGCATTAATTGCACCAGTTCAGCACGTTTTGCACCGAAGTTCATGCAGTTACGAAATGGTCCGAAACGACACAAAACATGAGTCTGGGGTCTAATGGGGTGGATCGGGGGCGTTCGTTGCAAAAAATACCGACGCAACTTTGTTGCACGAACTTGTGCATTAATTGCACCTGTTCAACACGTTTTGCACCAAAGTTTTTGTAGTTACGAAATGGACAGAAACGACCCAAAACATGAGTTTGCGGTCCAATGAGTGGATCGGCTGCGTTCGTTGCTAAAAATTCCGACGCGACTTCGTTGCACGAATTTGTGCATTAATGGCACCAGTTCGGCCCATTTTGCACCGAAGTTTGTGTAGTTACGAAACGGACAGAAACGACCCAAAACATGAGTTTGCGGTCCAATGGGTGGATCGGCTGCGTTCGTTGCTAAAAATTCCGACGCGACTTTGTTGCACAAACTTGTGCATTAATTGCACCAGTTCAGCACGTTTTGCACCGAAGTTTGTGTAGTTACGAAACGGACAGAAACGACCCAAAACATGAGTTTGCGGTCCAATGGGTGGATCGGCTGCGTTCGTTGCTAAATTTCCGACGCGACTTCGTTGCACGAACTTGTGCATTAATTGCACCAGTTCAGCACGTTTTGCACCGAAGTTCGTGCAGTTACGAAATGGTACGAAACGACCCAAAACATGAGTCTGGGGTCCAATGGGGTGGATCGGGGGCGTTCGTTGCAAAAAATACAGACACGACTTTGTTGCACGAACTTGTGCATTAATCGCACCAGTTCAGCACGTTTTGCACCAAAGTTTGTGTAGTTACGAAACGGACAGAAACGACCCAAAACATGAGTTTGCGGTCCAATGGGTGGATCGGCTGCGTTCGTTGCTAAAAATTCCGACGCGACTTTGTTGCACAAACTTGTGCATTAATTGCACCAGTTCATCACGTTTTGCACCGAAGTTTGTGTAGTTACGAAACAGACAGAAACGACCCAAAACATGAGTTTGCGGTCCAATGAGTGGATCGGCTGCGTTCGTTGCTAAAAATTCCGACGCGACTTTGTTGCACGAACTTGTGCATTAATTGCACCAGTTCAGCACGTTTTGCACCGAAGTTTGTGGAGTTACGAAATGGTCGAAACGACCCAAAACATGAGATTGGGGTCCAATGGGGTGGATCGGGGGCATTCGTTTCAAAAAATACAGACGCGACTTTGTTGCACGAACTTGTGCATTAATCGCACCAATTCAGCACGTTTTACACCAAAGTTTGTGTAGTTACGAAACGGACAGAAACGACCCAAAACATGAGTTTGCGGTCCAATGGGTGGATCGGCTGCGTTCGTTGCTAAAAATTCCGACTCGACTTTGTTGCACAAACTTGTGCATTAATTGCACCAGTTCAGCACGTTTTGCACCGAAGTTTGTGTAGTTACGAAACGGACAGAAACGACCCAAAACATGAGTTTGCGGTCCAATGGATGGATCGGCTGCGTTCGTTGCTAAATTTCCGACGCGACTTCGTTGCACGAACTTGTGCATTAATTGCACCAGTTCAGCACGTTTTGCACCGAAGTTCGTGCAGTTACGAAATGGTACGAAACGACCCAAAACATGAGTCTGGGGTCCAATGGGATGGATCGGGGGCGTTCGTTGCAAAAAATACAGACACGACTTTGTTGCACGAACTTGTGCATTAATCGCACCAGTTCAGCACGTTTTGCACCAAAGTTTGTGTACTTACGAAACGGACAGAAACGACCCAAAACATGAGTTTGCGGTCCAATGGGTGGATCGGCTGCGTTCGTTGCTAAAAATTCCGACGCGACTTTGTTGCACAAACTTGTGCATTAATTGCACCAGTTCATCACGTTTTGCACCGAAGTTTGTGTAGTTACGAAACAGACAGAAACGACCCAAAACATGAGTTTGCGGTCCAATGGGTGGATCGGCTGCGTTCGTTGCTAAAAATTCTGACGCGACTTCGTTGCACGAACTTGTGCATTAATTGCACCAGTTCAGCACGTTTTGCACCGAAGTTCATGCAGTTACGAAATGGTCCGAAACGACACAAAACATGAGTCTGGGGTCTAATGGGGTGGATCGGGGGCGTTCGTTGCAAAAAATACCGACGCGACTTTGTTGCACGAACTTGTGCATTAATTGCACCTGTTCAACACGTTTTGCACCAAAGTTTGTGTAGTTACGAAATGGACAGAAACGACCCAAAACATGAGTTTGCGGTCCACTGAGTGGATCGGCTGCGTTCGTTGCTAAAAATTCCGACGCGACTTCGTTGCACGAACTTGTGCATTAATGGCACCAGTTCAGCACGTTTTGCACCGAAGTTCGTGTAGTAACGAAACGGTCCGAAACGACCCAAAACATGAGTCTGGGGTCCAATGGGGTGGATTGGGCGCGTTCGTTGCAAAAAATACCGACGCGACTTTATTGCACGAACTTGTGCATTAATTGCACCAGTTCAGCACGTTTTGCACCGAAGTTTGTGTAGTTATGAAACGGTCCGAAACGACCCAAAACATGAGTCTGGGGTCCAATGGGGTGGATCGGGGGCGTTCGTTGCAAAAAATACCGACGCGACTTTGTTGCACGAACTTGTGCATTAGTTGCACCAGTTCAGCACGTTTTGCACCGAAGTTTGTGTAGTTACGAAACGGACAGAAACGACCCAAAACATGAGTTTGCGGTCCAATGGGTGGATCGGCTGCGTTCGTTGCTAAAAATTCCGACGCGACTTCGTTGCACGAACTTGTGCATTAATTGCACCAGTTCAGCACGTTTTGCACCGAAGTTCGTGCAGTTACGAAATGGTCTGAAATGACCAAAAACATGAGTTTGGGGTCCAATGGGGTGGATCGGCTGCGTTCGTTGCTAAAAATTCCGACGCGCCTTCGTTGCGCGAACTTGTGCATTAATGGCACCAGTTCGGCCCATTGTGCACCGAAGTTTGTGTAGTTACGAAACGGACAGAAACGACCCAAAACATGAGTTTGCGGTCCAATGGGTGGATCGGCTGCGTTCGTTGCTAAAAATTCCGACGCGACTTCGTTGCACGAACTTGTGCATTAATTGCACCAGTTCAGCACGTTTTCCACCGAAGTTCGTGCAGTTACGAAATGGTCCGAAACGACCCAAAACATGAGTCTGGGGTCTAATGGGGTGGATCGGGGGCGTTCGTTGCAAAAAATACTGACGCGACTTTGTTGCAAGAACTTGTGCATTAATTGCACCTGTTCAACACGTTTTGCACCAAAGTTTGTGTAGTTACGAAACGGACAGAAACGACCCAAAACATGAGTTTGCGGCCCAATGAGTGGATCGGCTGCGTTCGTTGCTAAAAATTCCGACGCGACTTTGTTGCACGAACTTGTGCATTAATTGCACCAGTTCACCACGTTTTGCGCCGAAGTTTGTGTAGTTACGAAATGGTCCGAAACGACCCAAAACATGAGTTTGGGGTCCAATGGGGTGGATCGGGGGTGTTCGTTGCGGAAAATTCCGACGCAACTTAACTGAATGAACTTGTGCATTAATGTCACCAGTTCGGCCCATTTTGCATAGAAGTTCGTGCTGTAACGAAACGGTTAGAAATGACCTAAAACATGAGTTTCGGGTCCAATTGGGTCGATCGACTGTGTTCGTTGCTAAAATTTCCGACGCAACTTCGTTGCATGAAATTGTGCAGTAATATCACCAGTTCGACCCATTTTGCACCAAAGTTCGTGCAGTAACGAAACGGTCCGAAACGACCCAAAACATGAGTCTTGGGTCCAATGGGTTGGATCGGGGGCGTTCGTTGCAAAAAATACCGACGCGACTTTGTTGCACGAACTTGTGCATTAATTGCACCAGTTCAGCACGTTTTGCACTGAAGTTTGTGTAGTTACGAAACGGACACAAATGACCCAAAACATGAGTTTCCGGTCCAATGGGTGGATTGGCTGCGTTCGTTGCTAAAAATTCCGATGCGACTTCATTGCACGAACTTGTGCATTAATTGCACCAGTTCAGCATGTTTTGCACTAAAGTTCGTGCAGTTACGAAATGGTCCGAAATGACAAAAACATGAGTTTGGGGTCCAATGGGGTGGATCGGCTGCGTTCGTTGCTAAAAATTCCGACGCGACTTCGTTGCACGAATTTGTGCATTAATGGCACCAGTTCGGCCCATTTTGCACCAAAGTTCGTGTAGTAACGAAACGGTCCGAAACGACCCAAAACATGAGTCTGGGGTCCAATGGGGTGGATTGGGCGCGTTCGTTGCAAAAAATACCGACGCGACTTTATTGCACGAACTTGTGCATTAATTGCACCAGTTCAGCACGTTTTGCACCGAAGTTTGTGTAGTTATGAAACGGTCCGAAACGACCCAAAACATGAGTCTGGGGTCCAATGGGGTGGATCGGGGGCGTTCGTTGCAAAAAATACCGACGCGACTTTGTTGCACGAACTTGTGCATTAGTTGCACCAGTTCAGCACGTTTTGCACCGAAGTTTGTGTAGTTACGAAACGGACAGAAACGACCCAAAACATGAGTTTGCGGTCCAATGGGTGGATCGGCTGCGTTCGTTGCTAAAAATTCCGACGCGGCTTCGTTGCACGAACTTGTGCATTAATCGCACCAGTTCAGCACGTTTTGCACCGAAGTTCGTGCAGTTACGAAATGGTCTGAAATGACCAAAAACATGAGTTTGGGGTCCAATGGGGTGGATCGGCTGCGTTCGTTGCTAAAAATTCCGACGCGCCTTCGTTGCACGAACTTGTGCATTAATGGCACCAGTTCGGCCCATTGTGCACCGAAGTTTGTGTAGTTACGAAACGGACAGAAACGACCCAAAACATGAGTTTGCGGTCCAATGGGTGGATCGGCTGCGTTCGTTGCTAAAAATTCCGACGCGACTTCGTTGCACGAACTTGTGCATTAATTGCACCAGTTCAGCACGTTTTCCACCGAAGTTCGTGCAGTTACGAAATGGTCCGAAACGACCCAAAACATGAGTCTGGGGTCTAATGGGGTGGATCGGGGGCGTTCGTTGCAAAAAATACCGACGCGACTTTGTTGCAAGAACTTGTGCATTAATTGCACCTGTTCAACACGTTTTGCACCAAAGTTTGTGTAGTTACGAAACGGACAGAAACGACCCAAAACATGAGTTTGCGGTCCAATGAGTGGATCAGCTGCGTTCGTTGCTAAAAATTCCGACGCGACTTTGTTGCACGAACTTGTGCATTAATTGCACCAGTTCAGCACGTTTTGCACCGAAGTTTGTGTAGTTACGAAACGGTCCGAAACGACCCAAAACATGAGTCTGGGGTCCAATGGGGTGGATCGGGGGCGTTCGTTGCAAAAAATACCGACGCGACTTTGTTGCACGAACTTGTGCATTAGTTGCACCAGTTCAGCACGTTTTGCACCGAAGTTTGTGTAGTTACGAAACGGACAGAAACGACCCAAAACATGAGTTTGCGGTCCAATGAGTGGATCGGCTGCGTTCGTTGCTAAAAATTCCGACGCGGCTTCGTTGCACGAACTTGTGCATTAATGGCACCAGTTCGGCCCATTGTGCACCGAAGTTTGTGTAGTTACGAAACGGACAGAAACGACCCAAAACATGAGTTTGCGGTCCAATGGGTGGATCGGCTGCGTTCGTTGCTAAAAATTCCGACGCGACTTCGTTGCACGAACTTGTGCATTAATTGCACCAGTTCAGCACGTTTTCCACCGAAGTTCGTGCAGTTACGAAATGGTCCGAAACGACCCAAAACATGAGTCTGGGGTCTAATGGGGTGGATCGGGGGCGTTCGTTGCAAAAAATACCGACGCGACTTTGTTGCAAGAACTTGTGCATTAATTGCACCTGTTCAACACGTTTTGCACCAAAGTTTGTGTAGTTACGAAACGGACAGAAACGACCCAAAACATGAGTTTGCGGTCCAATGAGTGGATCAGCTGCGTTCGTTGCTAAAAATTCCGACGCGACTTTGTTGCACGAACTTGTGCATTAATTGCACCAGTTCAGCACGTTTTGCACCGAAGTTTGTGTAGTTACGAAACGGTCCGAAACGACCCAAAACATGAGTCTGGGGTCCAATGGGGTGGATCGGGGGCGTTCGTTGCAAAAAATACCGACGCGACTTTGTTGCACGAACTTGTGCATTAGTTGCACCAGTTCAGCACGTTTTGCACCGAAGTTTGTGTAGTTACGAAACGGACAGAAACGACCCAAAACATGAGTTTGCGGTCCAATGGGTGGATCGGCTGCGTTCGTTGCTAAAAATTCCGACGCGGCTTCGTTGCACGAACTTGTGCATTAATTGCACCAGTTCAGCACGTTTTGCACCGAAGTTCGTGCAGTTACGAAATGGTCTGAAATGACCAAAAACATGAGTTTGGGGTCCAATGGGGTGGATCGGCTGCGTTCGTTGCTAAAAATTCCGACGCGCCTTCGTTGCACGAACTTGTGCATTAATGGCACCAGTTCGGCCCATTGTGCACCGAAGTTTGTGTAGTTACGAAACGGACAGAAACGACCCAAAACATGAGTTTGCGGTCCAATGGGTGGATCGGCTGCGTTCGTTGCTAAAAATTCCGACGCGACTTCGTTGCACGAACTTGTGCATTAATTGCACCAGTTCAGCACGTTTTCCACCGAAGTTCATGCAGTTACGAAATGGTCCGAAACGACCCAAAACATGAGTCTGGGGTCTAATGGGGTGGATCGGGGGCGTTCGTTGCAAAAAATACTGACGCGACTTTGTTGCAAGAACTTGTGCATTAATTGCACCTGTTCAACACGTTTTGCACCAAAGTTTGTGTAGTTACGAAACGGACAGAAACGACCCAAAACATGAGTTTGCGGTCCAATGAGTGGATCGGCTGCGTTCGTTGCTAAAAATTCCGACGCGACTTTGTTGCACGAACTTGTGCATTAATTGCACCAGTTCACCACGTTTTGCGCCGAAGTTTGTGTAGTTACGAAATGGTCCGAAACGACCCAAAACATGAGTTTGGGGTCCAATGGGGTGGATCGGGGGTGTTCGTTGCGGAAAATTCCGACGCAACTTAACTGAATGAACTTGTGCATTAATGTCACCAGTTCGGCCCATTTTGCATAGAAGTTCGTGCTGTAACGAAACCGTTAGAAATGACCTAAAACATGAGTTTCGGGTCCAATTGGGTCGATCGACTGTGTTCGTTGCTAAAATTTCCGACGCAACTTCGTTGCATGAAATTGTGCAGTAATATCACCAGTTCGGCCCATTTTGCACCAAAGTTCGTGCAGTAACGAAACGGTCCGAAACGACCCAAAACATGAGTCTTGGGTCCAATGGGTTGGATCGGGGGCGTTCGTTGCAAAAAATACCGACGCGACTTTGTTGCACGAACTTGTGCATTAATTGCACCAGTTCAGCACGTTTTGCACTGAAGTTTGTGTAGTTACGAAACGGACACAAATGACCCAAAACATGAGTTTCCGGTCCAATGGGTGGATTGGCTGCGTTCGTTGCTAAAAATTCCGATGCGACTTCATTGCACGAACTTGTGCATTAATTGCACCAGTTCAGCATGTTTTGCACTAAAGTTCGTGCAGTTACGAAATGGTCCGAAATGACAAAAACATGAGTTTGGGGTCCAATGGGGTGGATCGGCTGCGTTCGTTGCTAAAAATTCCGACGCGACTTCGTTGCACGAATTTGTGCATTAATGGCACCAGTTCGGCCCATTTTGCACCAAAGTTCGTGTAGTAACGAAACGGTCCGAAACGACCCAAAACATGAGTCTGGGGTCCAATGGGGTGGATTGGGCGCGTTCGTTGCAAAAAATACCGACGCGACTTTATTGCACGAACTTGTGCATTAATTGCACCAGTTCAGCACGTTTTGCACCGAAGTTTGTGTAGTTAAGAAACGGTCCGAAACGACCCAAAACATGAGTCTGGGGTCCAATGGGGTGGATCGGGGGCGTTCGTTGCAAAAAATACCGACGCGACTTTGTTGCACGAACTTGTGCATTAGTTGCACCAGTTCAGCACGTTTTGCACCGAAGTTTGTGTAGTTACGAAACGGACAGAAACGACCCAAAACATGAGTTTGCGGTCCAATGGGTGGATCGGCTGCGTTCGTTGCTAAAAATTCCGACGCGACTTCGTTGCACGAACTTGTGCATTAATCGCACCAGTTCAGCACGTTTTGCACCGAAGTTCGTGCAGTTACGAAATGGTCTGAAATGACCAAAAACATGAGTTTGGGGTCCAATGGGGTGGATCGGCTGCGTTCGTTGCTAAAAATTCCACCGCGCCTTCGTTGCACGAACTTGTGCATTAATGGCACCAGTTCGGCCCATTGTGCACCGAAGTTTGTGTAGTTACGAAACGGACAGAAACGACCCAAAACATGAGTTTGCGGTCCAATGGGTGGATCGGCTGCGTTCGTTGCTAAAAATTCCGACGCGACTTCGTTGCACGAACTTGTGCATTAATTGCACCAGTTCAGCACATTTTCCACCGAAGTTCGTGCAGTTACGAAATGGTCCGAAACGACCCAAAACATGAGTCTGGGGTCTAATGGGGTGGATCGGGGGCGTTCGTTGCAAAAAATACCGACGCGACTTTGTTGCAAGAACTTGTGCATTAATTGCACCTGTTCAACACGTTTTGCACCAAAGTTTGTGTAGTTACGAAACGGACAGAAACGACCCAAAACATGAGTTTGCGGTCCAATGAGTGGATCAGCTGCGTTCGTTGCTAAAAATTCCGACGCGACTTTGTTGCACGAACTTGTGCATTAATTGCACCAGTTCAGCACGTTTTGCACCGAAGTTTGTGTAGTTACGAAACGGTCCGAAACGACCCAAAACATGAGTCTGGGGTCCAATGGGGTGGATCGGGGGCGTTCGTTGCAAAAAATACCGACGCGACTTTGTTGCACGAACTTGTGCATTAGTTGCACCAGTTCAGCACGTTTTGCACCGAAGTTTGTGTAGTTACGAAACGGACAGAAACGACCCAAAACATGAGTTTGCGGTCCAATGGGTGGATCGGCTGCGTTCGTTGCTAAAAATTCCGACGCGACTTCGTTGCACGAACTTGTGCATTAATTGCACCAGTTCAGCACATTTTGCACCGAAGTTCGTGCAGTTACGAAATGGTGCGAAATGACCAAAAACATGAGTTTGGGTTCCAATGGGGTGGATCGGCTGCGTTCGTTGCAAAAAATACCGACGCGACTTTGTTGCATGAACTTGTGCATTAGTTGCACCAGTTCAGCACGTTTTGCACCAAAGTTTGTGTAGTTACGAA
This sequence comes from Panicum miliaceum, assembly GCA_032594955.1. NCBI lineage: Eukaryota > Viridiplantae > Streptophyta > Magnoliopsida > Poales > Poaceae > Panicum > Panicum miliaceum. The sequence goes on along the minus strand of JAVRNH010000092.1, from coordinate 73,131 downwards.
ACGGACAGAAACGACCCAAAACATGAGTTTGCGGTCCAATGAGTGGATCGGCTGCGTTCGTTGCTAAAAATTCCGACGCGACTTTGTTGCACGAACTTGTGCATTAATTGCACCAGTTCACCACGTTTTGCGCCGAAGTTTGTGTAGTTACGAAACGGTCCGAAACGACCCAAAACATGAGTTTGGGGTCCAATGGGGTGGATCGGGGGTGTTCGTTGCGGAAAATTCCGACGCAACTTAACTGAATGAACTTGTGCATTAATGTCACCAGTTCGGCCCATTTTGCATACAAGTTCGTGCTGTAACGAAACGGTTAGAAATGACCTAAAACATGACTTTCGGGTCCAATTGGGTCGATCGACTGTGTTCGTTGCTAAAATTTCCGACACAACTTCGTTGCATGAAATTGTGCAGTAATATCACCAGTTCGGCCCATTTTGCACCAAAGTTCGTGCAGTAACGAAACGGTCCGAAACGACCCAAAACATGAGTCTTGGGTCCAATGGGGTGGATCGGGGGCGTTCGTTGCAAAAAATACCGACGCGACTTTGTTGCACGAACTTGTGCATTAGTTGCACCAGTTCAGCACGTTTTGCACCGAAGTTTGTGTAGTTACGAAACGGACAGAAACGACCCAAAACATGAATTTGCGGTCCAATGGGTGGATCGGCTGCGTTCGTTGCTAAAAATTCCGACGCGACTTCGTTGCACGAACTTGTGCATTAATTGCACCAGTTCAGCACGTTTTGCACCGAAGTTCGTGCAGTTACGAAATGGTCTGAAATGACCAAAAACATGAGTTTGGGGTCCAATGGGGTGGATCGGCTGCCTTCGTTGCTAAAAATTCCGACGCGCCTTCGTTGCACGAACTTGTGCATTAATGGCACCAGTTCGGCCCATTTTGCACCGAAGTTTGTGTAGTTACGAAACGGACAGAAACGACCCAAAACATGAGTTTGCGGTCCAATGGGTGGATCGGCTGCGTTCGTTGCTAAAAATTCCGACGCGACTTCGTTGCACGACCTTGTGCATTAATTGCACCAGTTCAGCACGTTTTGCACCGAAGTTCGTGCAGTTACGAAATGGTCCGAAACGACCCAAAACATGAGTCTGGGGTCTAATGCGGTGGATCGGGGGCGTTCGTTGCAAAAAATACCGACGCGACTTCGTTGCATGAAATTGTGCAGTAATATCACCAGTTTGGCCCATTTTGCACCGAAGATTGTGCAGTAACGAACCGGTCTGAAACGACGCAAAATATGAGTTTGGGGTCCAATGGGGTGGATCGGCTGCGTTCGTTGCTAAAAATTCCGACGCGACTTCGTTGCACGAACTTGTGCATTAATTGCACCAGTTCAGCACGTTTTGCACCGAAGTTCGTGCAGTTACGAAATGGTCCGAAACGACCCAAAACATGAGTCTGGGGTCTAATGCGGTGGATCGGGGGCGTTCGTTGCAAAAAATACAGACACGACTTTGTTGCACGAACTTGTGCATTAATTGCACCAGTTCAGCACGTTTTGCACCGAAGTTTGTGTAGTTACGAAACGGACAGAAACGACCCAAAACATGAGTTTGCGGTCCAATGGGTGGATCGGCTGCGTTCGTTGATAAAAATTCCGACACGACTTCCTTGCACAAACTTGTTGATTAATTGCACCAGTTAAGCATGTTTTGCACCGAAGTTCGTGCAGATACGAAATGGTCCGAAATGACCCAAAACATGAGTTTGGGGTCCAATGGGTTGGATCGGCTGCGTTCGCTGCTAAAAATTCCGACGCGACTTCGTTGCACGAACTTGTGCATTAATGGCACCAGTTCGGCCCATTTTGCACCAAAGTTCGTGCAGTAACGAAACGGTCCGAAACGACCCTAAACATGAGTTTGGGGTCCAATGGGGTGGATCGGGGGTGTTCGTTGCGGAAAATTCCGACGCAACTTAACTGAATGAACTTGTCCATTAATGTCACCAGTTCGGCCCATTTTGCATAGAAGTTCGTGCTGTAACGAAACGGTTAGAAATGACCTAAAACATGACTTTCGGGTCCAATTGGGTCGATCGACTGTGTTCGTTGCTAAAATTTCCGACGCAACTTCGTTGCATGAAATTGTGCAGTAATATCACCAGTTCGGCCCATTTTGCACCAAAGTTCGTGCAGTAACGAAACGGTCCGAAACGACCCAAAACATGAGTCTTGGGTCCAATGGGGTGGATCGGGGGCGTTCGTTGCAAAAAATACCGACGCGACTTTGTTGCACGAACTTGTGCATTAGTTGCACCAGTTCAGCACGTTTTGCACCGAAGTTTGTGTAGTTACGAAACGGACAGAAACGACCCAAAACATGAATTTGCGGTCCAATGGGTGGATCGGCTGCGTTCGTTGCTAAAAATTCCGACGCGACTTCGTTGCACGAACTTGTGCATTAATTGCACCAGTTCAGCACGTTTTGCACCGAAGTTCGTGCAGTTACGAAATGGTCTGAAATGACCAAAAACATGAGTTTGGGGTCCAATGGGGTGGATCGGCTGCCTTCGTTGCTAAAAATTCCGACGCGCCTTCGTTGCACGAACTTGTGCATTAATGGCACCAGTTCGGCCCATTTTGCACCGAAGTTTGTGTAGTTACGAAACGGACAGAAACGACCCAAAACATGAGTTTGCGGTCCAATGGGTGGATCGGCTGCGTTCGTTGCTAAAAATTCCGACGCGACTTCGTTGCACGACCTTGTGCATTAATTGCACCAGTTCAGCACGTTTTCCACCGAAGTTCGTGCAGTTACGAAATGGTCCGAAACGACCCAAAACATGAGTCTGGGGTCTAATGCGGTGGATCGGGGGCGTTCGTTGCAAAAAATACCGACGCGACTTCGTTGCATGAAATTGTGCAGTAATATCACCAGTTTGGCCCATTTTGCACCGAAGATTGTGCAGTAACGAACCGGTCTGAAACGACGCAAAATATGAGTTTGGGGTCCAATGGGGTGGATCGGCTGCGTTCGTTGCTAAAAATTCCGACGCGACTTCGTTGCACGAACTTGTGCATTAATTGCACCAGTTCAGCACGTTTTGCACCGAAGTTCGTGCAGTTACGAAATGGTCCGAAACGACCCAAAACATGAGTCTGGGGTCTAATGCGGTGGATCGGGGGCGTTCGTTGCAAAAAATACAGACACGACTTTGTTGCACGAACTTGTGCATTAATTGCACCAGTTCAGCACGTTTTGCACCGAAGTTTGTGTAGTTACAAACGGACAGAAACGACCCAAAACATGAGTTTCCGGTCCAATGGGTGGATTGGCTGCGTTCGTTGCTAAAAATTCCGACGCGACTTCGTTGCACGAACTTGTGCATTAATTGCACCAGTTCAGCACGTTTTGCACCGAAGTTTGTGTAGTTACGAAACGGTCCGAAACGACGCAAAACATGAGTTTGGGGTCCAATGGGGTGGATTGGGCGCGTTCGTTGCAAAAAATACCGACGCGACTTTATTGCACGAACTTGTGCATTAATTGCACCAGTTCAGCACGTTTTGCACCGAAGTTCGTGCAGTTACGAAATGGTCCGAAACGACCCAAAACATGAGTCTGGGGTCTAATGCGGTGGATCAGGGGCGTTCGTTGCAAAAAATACAGACACGACTTTGTTGCACGAACTTGTGCATTAATCGCACCAGTTGAGCACGTTTTGCACCAAAGTTTGTGTAGTTACGAAACGGACAGAAACGACCCAAAACATGAGTTTGCGGTCCAATTGGTGGATCGGCTGCGTTCGTTGCTAAAAATTCCGACGCGACTTTGTTGCACAAACTTGTGCATTAATTGCACCAGTTCAGCACGTTTTGCACCGAAGTTTGTGTAGTTACGAAACGGACAGAAACGACCGAAAACATGAGTTTGCGGTCCAATGGGTGGATCGGCTGCGTTCGTTGCTAAAAATTCCGACGCGACTTCGTTGCACGAACTTGTGCATTAATTGCACCAGTTCAGCACGTTTTGCACCGAAGTTCGTGCAGTTACGAAATGGTCCGAAACGACCCAAAACATGAGTCTGGGGTCTAATGGGGTGGATCGGGGGCGTTCGTTGCAAAAAATACCGACGCGACTTTGTTGCACGAACTTGTGCATTAATTGCACCTGTTCAACACGTTTTGCACCAAAGTTTGTGTAGTTACGAAACGGACACAAACGACCCAAAACATGAGTTTGCGGTCCAATGAGTGGATCGGCTGCGTACGTTGCTAAAAATTCCGACGCGACTTTGTTGCCCGAACTTGTGCATTAATTGCACCAGTTCAGCACGTTTTGCACCGAAGTTTGTGTAGTTACGAAATGGTCCGAAACGACCCAAAACATGAGATTGGGGTCCAATGGGGTGGATCGGGGGCGTTCGTTGCAAAAAATACAGACGCGACTTTGTTGCACGAACTTGTGCATTAATTGCACCTGTTCAACACGTTTTGCACCAAAGTTTGTTTAGTTACGAAACGGACAGAAACGACCCAAAACATGAGTTTGCGGTCCAATGGGTGGATCGGCTGCGTTCGTTGCTAAAAATTCCGACGCGACTTTGTTGCACAAACTTGTGCATTAATTGCACCAGTTCAGCACGTTTGGCACCGAAGTTTGTGTAGTTACGAAACGGACAGAAACGACCCAAAACATGAGTTTGCGGTCCAATGGGTGGATCGGCTTTGTTCGTTGCTAAAAATTCCGACGCGACTTCGTTGCACGAACTTGTGCATTAATTGCACCAGTTCAGCACGTTTTGCACCAAAGTTCGTGCAATTACGAAATGGTCCGAAATGACCAAAAACATGAGTTTGGGGTCCAATGGGGTGGATCGGCTGCGTTCGTTGCTAAAAATTCCGACGCGACTTCGTTGCACGAACTTGTGCATTAATGGCACCAGTTCGGCCCATTTTGCACCGAAGTTCGTGCAGTAACGAAACGGTCCGAAACGACCCAAAACATGAGTCTGGGGTCCAATGGGGTGGATTGGGCGCGTTCGTTGCAAAAAATACCGACACGACTTTATTGCACGAACTTGTGCATTAATTGCACCAGTTCAGCACGTTTTGCACCGAAGTTCGTGCAGTTACGAAACGGTCCGAAACGACCCAAAACATGAGTCTGGGGTCCAATGGGGTGGATCGGGGGCGTTCGTTGCAAAAAATACCGACGCGACTTTGTTGCACGAACTTGTGCATTAATTGCACCAGTTCAGCACGTTTTGCACCGAAGTTTGTGTAGTTACGAAACGGACAGAAACGACCCAAAACATGAGTTTGCGGTCCAATGGGTGGATCGGCTGCGTTCGTTGCTAAAAATTCCGACGCGACTTTGTTGCACGAACTTGTGCATTAATTGCACCAGTTCAGCACGTTTTGCACCGAAGTTCGTGCAGTTACGAAATGGTCTGAAATGACCAAAAACATGAGTTTGGGGTCCAATGGGGTGGATCGGCTGCGTTCGTTGCTAAAAATTCCGACGCGCCTTCGTTGCACGAACTTGTGCATTAATGGCACCAGTTCGGCCCATTTTGCACCGAAGTTTGTGTAGTTACGAAACGGACAGAAACGACCCAAAACATGAGTTTGCGGTCCAATGGGTGGATCGGCTGCGTTCGTTGCTAAAAATTCCGACGCGACTTCGTTGCACGAACTTGTGCATTACTTGCACCAGTTCAGCACGTTTTCCACCGAAGTTCGTGCAGTTACGAAATGGTCCGAAACGACCCAAAACATGAGTCTCGGGTCTAATGCGGTGGATCGGGGGCGTTCGTTGCAAAAAATACCGATGCGACTTCGTTGCATGAAATTGTGCAGTAATATCACCAGTTTGGCCCATTTTGCACCGAAGATTGTGCAGTAACGAACCGGTCTGAAACGACGCAAAATATGAGTTTGGGGTCCAATGGGGTGGATCGGCTGCGTTCGTTGCTAAAAATTCCGACGCGCCTTCGTTGCACGAACTTGTGCATTAATGGCACCAGTTCGGCCCATTTTGCACCGAAGTTTGTGTAGTTACGAAACGGACAGAAACGACCCAAAACATGAGTTTGCGGTCCAATGGGTGGATCGGCTGCGTTCGTTGCTAAAAATTCCGACGCGACTTCGTTGCACGACCTTGTGCATTAATTGCACCAGTTCAGCACGTTTTCCACCGAAGTTCGTGCAGTTACGAAATGGTCCGAAACGACCCAAAACATGAGTCTGGGGTCTAATGCGGTGGATCGGGGGCGTTCGTTGCAAAAAATACCGACGCGACTTCGTTGCATGAAATTGTGCAGTAATATCACCAGTTTGGCCCATTTTGCACCGAAGATTGTGCAGTAACGAACCGGTCTGAAACGACGCAAAATATGAGTTTGGGGTCCAATGGGGTGGATCGGCTGCGTTCGTTGCTAAAAATTCCGACGCGACTTCGTTGCACGAACTTGTGCATTAATTGCACCAGTTCAGCACGTTTTGCACCGAAGTTCGTGCAGTTACGAAATGGTCCGAAACGACCCAAAACATGAGTCTGGGGTCTAATGCGGTGGATCGGGGGCGTTCGTTGCAAAAAATACAGACACGACTTTGTTGCACGAACTTGTGCATTAATTGCACCAGTTCAGCACGTTTTGCACCGAAGTTTGTGTAGTTACAAACGGACAGAAACGACCCAAAACATGAGTTTGGGGTCCAATGGGGTGGATCGGGGGTGTTCGTTGCGGAAAATTCCGACGCAACTTAATTGAATGAACTTGTGCAGTAATGTCACCAGTTCGGCCCATTTTGCATAGAAGTTCGTGCTGTAACGAAACGGTTAGAAATGACCTAAAACATGAGTTTCGGGTCCAATTGGGTCGATCGACTGTGTTCGTTGCTAAAATTTCCGACGCAACTTCGTTGCATGAAATTGTGCAGTAATATCACCAGTTCGGCCCATTTTGCACCAAAGTTCGTGCAGTAACGAAACGGTCCGAAACGACCCAAAACATGAGTCTTGGGTCCAATGGGGTGGATCGGGGGCGTTCGTTGCAAAAAATACCGACGCGACTTTGTTGCACGAACTTGTGCATTAATTGCACCAATTCAGCACGTTTTGCACTGAAGTTTGTGTAGTTACAAAACGGACACAAATGACCCAAAACATGAGTTTCCGGTCCAATGGGTGGATTGGCTGCGTTCGTTGCTAAAAATTCCGACGCGACTTCATTGCACGAACTTGTGCATTAATTGCACCAGTTCAGCACGTTTGCACTAAAGTTCGTGCAGTTACGAAATGGTCCGAAATGACAAAAACATGAGTTTGGGGTCCAATGGGGTGGATCGGCTGCGTTCGTTCCTAAAAATTCCGACGCGCCTTCGTTGCACGAACTTGTGCATTAATGGCACCAGTTCGGCCCATTTTGCACCGAAGTTTGTGTAGTTACGAAACGGACAGAAACGACCCAAAACATGAGTTTGCGGTCCAATGGGTGGATCGGCTGCGTTCGTTGCTAAAAATTCCGACGCGACTTCGTTGCACGACCTTGTGCATTAATTGCACCAGTTCAGCACGTTTTCCACCGAAGTTCGTGCAGTTACGAAATGGTCCGAAACGACCCAAAACATGAGTCTGGGGTCTAATGCGGTGGATCGGGGGCGTTCGTTGCAAAAAATACCGACGCGACTTCGTTGCATGAAATTGTGCAGTAATATCACCAGTTTGGCCCATTTTGCACCGAAGATTGTGCAGTAACGAACCGGTCTGAAACGACGCAAAATATGAGTTTGGGGTCCAATGGGGTGGATCGGCTGCGTTCGTTGCTAAAAATTCCGACGCGACTTCGTTGCACGAACTTGTGCATTAATTGCACCAGTTCAGCACGTTTTGCACCGAAGTTCGTGCAGTTACGAAATGGTCCGAAAGGACCCAAAACATGAGTCTGGGGTCTAATGCGGTGGATCGGGGGCGTTCGTTGCAAAAAATACAGACACGACTTTGTTGCACGAACTTGTGCATTAATTGCACCAGTTCAGCACGTTTTGCACCGAAGTTTGTGTAGTTACAAACGGACAGAAACGACCCAAAACATGAGTTTGCGGTCCAATGTGTGGATCGGCTGCGTTCGTTGCTAAAAATTCCGACGCGACTTTGTTGCACGAACTTGTGCATTAATTGCACCAGTTCAGCACGTTTTGCACCGAAGTTTGTGTAGTTACGAAACGGTCCGAAACGACCCAAAACATGAGTTTGGGGTCCAATGGGGTGGATCGGGGGTGTTCGTTGCGGAAAATTCCGACGCAACTTAACTGAATGAACTTGTGCATTAATGTCACCAGTTCGGCCCATTTTGCATAGAAGTTCGTGCTGTAACGAAACGGTTAGAAATGACCTAAAACATGAGTTTCGGGTCCAATTGGGTCGATCAACTGTGTTCGTTGCTAAAATTTCCGACGCAACTTCGTTGCATGAAATTGTGCAGTAATATCACCAGTTCGGCCCATTTTGCACCAAAGTTCGTGCAGTAACGAAACGGTCCGAAACGACCCAAAACATGAGTCTTGGGTCCAATGGGGTGGATCGGGGGCGTTCGTTGCAAAAAATACCGACGCGACTTTGTTGCACGAACTTGTGCATTAATTGCACCAGTTCAGCACGTTTTGCACTGAAGTTTGTGTAGTTACAAAACGGACACAAATGACCCAAAACATGAGTTTCCGGTCCAATGGGTGGATTGGCTGCGTTCGTTGCTAAAAATTCCGACGCGACTTCATTGCACGAACTTGTGCATTAATTGCACCAGTTCAGCACGTTTGCACTAAAGTTCGTGCAGTTACGAAATGGTCCGAAATGACAAAAACATGAGTTTGGGGTCCAATGGGGTGGATCGGCTGCGTTCGTTGCTAAAAATTCCGACGCGACTTCATTGCACGAATTTGTGCATTAATGGTACCAGTTCGGCCCATTTTGCACCAAAGTTCGTGTAGTAACGAAACGGTCCGAAACGACCCAAAACATGAGTCTGGGGTCCAATGGGGTGGATTGGGCGCGTTCGTTGCAAAAAATACAGACACGACTTTGTTGCACGAACTTGTGCATTAATTGCACCAGTTCAGCACGTTTTGCACCGAAGTTTGTGTAGTTACGAAACGGTCCGAAACGACGCAAAACATGAGTTTGGGGTCCAATGGGGTGGATTGGGCGCGTTCGTTGCAAAAAATACCGACGCGACTTTATTGCACGAACTTGTGCATTAATTGCACCAATTCAGCACGTTTTGCACCGAAGTTCGTGCAGTTACGAAATGGTCCGAAACGACCCAAAACATGAGTCTGGGGTCTAATGCGGTGGATCGGGGGCGTTCGTTGCAAAAAATATAGACACGACTTTGTTGCACGAACTTGTGCATTAATCGCACCAGTTCAACACGTTTTGCACCAAAGTTTGTGTAGTTACGAAACGGACAGAAACGACCCAAAACATGAGTTTGCGGTCCAATTGGTGGATCGGCTGCGTTCGTTGCTAAAAATTCCGACGCGACTTTGTTGCACAAACTTGTGCATTAATTGCACCAGTTCAGCACGTTTTGCACCGAAGTTTGTGTAGTTACGAAACGGACAGAAATGACCCAAAACATGAGTTTGCGGTCCAATGGGTGGATCGGCTGCGTTCGTTGCTAAAAATTCCGATGCGACTTCGTTGCACGAACTTGTGCATTAATTGCACCAGTTCAGCACGTTTTGCACCGAAGTTCGTGCAGTTACGAAATGGTCCGAAACGACCCAAAACATGAGTCTGGGGTCTAATGGGGTGGATCGGGGGCGTTCGTTGCAAAAAATACCGACTCGACTTTGTTGCACGAACTTGTGCATTAATTGCACCTGTTCAACACGTTTTGCACCAAAGTTTGTGTAGTTACGAAACGGACACAAACGACCCAAAACATGAGTTTGCGGTCCAATGAGTGGATCGGCTGCGTACGTTGCTAAAAATTCCGACGCGACTTTGTTGCACGAACTTGTGCATTAATTGCACCAGTTCAGCACGTTTTGCACCGAAGTTTGTGTAGTTACGAAATGGTCCGAAACGACCCAAAACATGAGATTGGGGTCCAATGGGGTGGATCGGGGGCGTTCGTTGCAAAAAATACAGACGCGACTTTGTTGCACGAACTTGTGCATTAATTGCACCTGTTCAACACGTTTTGCACCAAAGTTTGTGTAGTTACGAAACGGACAGAAACGACCCAAAACATGAGTTTGCGGTCCAATGGGTGGATCGGCTGCGTTCGTTGCTAAAAATTCCGACGCGACTTTGTTGCACAAACTTGTGCATTAATTGCACCAGTTCAGCACGTTTGGCACCGAAGTTTGTGTAGTTACGAAACGGACAGAAACGACCCAAAACATGAGTTTGCGGTCCAATGGGTGGATCGGCTTTGTTCGTTGCTAAAAATTCCGACGCGAATTCGTTGCACGAACTTGTGCATTAATTGCACCAGTTCAGCATGTTTTGCACCGAAGTTCGTGCAGTTACGAAATGGTCTGAAATGACCAAAAACATGAGTTTGGGGTCCAATGGGGTGGATCGGGTGCGTTCGTTGCTAAAAATTCCGACGCGACTTCGTTGCACGAACTTGTGCATTAATGGCACCAGTTCGGCCCATTTTGCACCGAAGTTCGTGCAGTAACGAAACGGTCCGAAACGACCCAAAACATGAGTCTGGGGTCCAATGGGGTGGATTGGGCGCGTTCGTTGCAAAAAATACCGACACGACTTTATTGCACGAACTTGTGCATTAATTGCACCAGTTCAGCACGTTTTGCACCGAAGTTCGTGCAGTTACGAAACGGTCCGAAACGACCCAAAACATGAGTCTGGGGTCCAATGGGGTGGATCGGGGGCGTTCGTTGCAAAAAATACCGACGCGACTTTGTTGCACGAACTTGTGCATTAATTGCACCAGTTCAGCACGTTTTGCACCGAAGTTTGTGTAGTTACGAAACGGACAGAAACGACCCAAAACATGAGTTTGCGGTCCAATGGGTGGATCGGCTGCGTTCGTTGCTAAAAATTCCGACGCGACTTCGTTGCACGAACTTGTGCATTAATTGCACCAGTTCAGCACGTTTTGCACCGAAGTTTGTGTAGTTACAAACGGACAGAAACGACCCAAAACATGAGTTTCCGGTCCAATGGGTGGATTGGCTGCGTTCGTTGCTAAAAATTCCGACGCGACTTCATTGCACGAACTTGTGCATTAATTGCACCAGTTCAGCACGTTTGCACTAAAGTTCGTGCAGTTACGAAATGGTCCGAAATGACAAAAACATGAGTTTGGGGTCCAATGGGGTGGATCGGCTGCGTTCGTTCCTAAAAATTCCGACGCGCCTTCGTTGCACGAACTTGTGCATTAATGGCACCAGTTCGGCCCATTTTGCACCGAAGTTTGTGTAGTTACGAAACGGACAGAAACGACCCAAAACATGAGTTTGCGGTCCAATGGGTGGATCGGCTGCGTTCGTTGCTAAAAATTCCGACGCGACTTCGTTGCACGACCTTGTGCATTAATTGCACCAGTTCAGCACGTTTTCCACCGAAGTTCGTGCAGTTACGAAATGGTCCGAAACGACCCAAAACATGAGTCTGGGGTCTAATGCGGTGGATCGGGGGCGTTCGTTGCAAAAAATACCGACGCGACTTCGTTGCATGAAATTGTGCAGTAATATCACCAGTTTGGCCCATTTTGCACCGAAGATTGTGCAGTAACGAACCGGTCTGAAACGACGCAAAATATGAGTTTGGGGTCCAATGGGGTAGATCGGCTGCGTTCGTTGCTAAAAATTCCGACGCGACTTCGTTGCACGAACTTGTGCATTAATTGCACCAGTTCAGCACGTTTTGCACCGAAGTTCGTGCAGTTACGAAATGGTCCGAAAGGACCCAAAACATGAGTCTGGGGTCTAATGCGGTGGATCGGGGGCGTTCGTTGCAAAAAATACAGACACGACTTTGTTGCACGAACTTGTGCATTAATTGCACCAGTTCAGCACGTTTTGCACCGAAGTTTGTGTAGTTACAAACGGACAGAAACGACCCAAAACATGAGTTTGCGGTCCAATGTGTGGATCGGCTGCGTTCGTTGCTAAAAATTCCGACGCGACTTTGTTGCACGAACTTGTGCATTAATTGCACCAGTTCAGCACGTTTTGCACCGAAGTTCGTGCAGTTACGAAATGGTCTGAAATGACCAAAAACATGAGTTTGGGGTCCAATGGGGTGGATCGGCTGCGTTCGTTGCTAAAAATTCCGACGCGACTTCGTTGCACGAACTTGTGCATTAATGGCACCAGTTCGGCCCATTTTGCACCGAAGTTCGTGCAGTAACGAAACGGTCCGAAACGACCCAAAACATGAGTCTGGGGTCCAATGGGGTGGATTGGGCGCGTTCGTTGCAAAAAATACCGACACGACTTTATTGCACGAACTTGTGCATTAATTGCACCAGTTCAGCACGTTTTGCACCGAAGTTCGTGCAGTTACGAAACGGTCCGAAACGACCCAAAACATGAGTCTGGGGTCCAATGGGGTGGATCGGGGGCGTTCGTTGCAAAAAATACCGACGCGACTTTGTTGCACGAACTTGTGCATTAATTGCACCAGTTCAGCACGTTTTGCACCGAAGTTTGTGTAGTTACGAAACGGACAGAAACGACCCAAAACATGAGTTTGCGGTCCAATGGGTGGATCGGCTGCGTTCGTTGCTAAAAATTCCGACGCGACTTCGTTGCACGAACTTGTGCATTAATTGCACCAGTTCAGCACGTTTTGCACCGAAGTTCGTGCAGTTACGAAATGGTCTGAAATGACCAAAAACATGAGTTTGGGGTCCAATGGGGTGGATCGGCTGCGTTCGTTGCTAAAAATTCCGACGCGCCTTCGTTGCACGAACTTGTGCATTAATGGCACCAGTTCGGCCCATTTTGCACCGAAGTTTGTGTAGTTACGAAACGGACAGAAACGACCCAAAACATGAGTTTGCGGTCCAATGGGTGGATCGGCTGCGTTCGTTGCTAAAAATTCCGACGCGACTTCGTTGCACGAACTTGTGCATTAATTGCACCAGTTCAGCACGTTTTCCACCGAAGTTCGTGCAGTTACGAAATGGTCCGAAACGACCCAAAACATGAGTCTGGGGTCTAATGCGGTGGATCGGGGGCGTTCGTTGCAAAAAATACCGACGCGACTTCGTTGCATGAAATTGTGCAGTAATATCACAAGTTTGGCCCATTTTGCACCGAAGATTGTGCAGTAACGAACCGGTCGGAAATGACGCAAAATATGAGTTTGGGGTCCAATGGGGTGGATCGGCTGCGTTCGTTGCTAAAAATTCCAATGCAACTTCGTTGCACGAACTTGTGCATTAATTGCACCAGTTCAGCACGTTTTGCACCGAAGTTCGTGCAGTTACGAAATGGTCCGAAACGAACAAAAACAAGAGTCTGGGGTCTAATGCGGTGGATCGGGGGCGTTCGTTGCAAAAATACAGACACGACTTTGTTGCACGAACTTGTGCATTAATTGCACCAGTTCAGCACGTTTTGCACCGAAGTTTGTGTAGTTACGAAACGGACAGAAACGACCCAAAACATGAGTTTGCGGTCCAATGGGTGGATCGGCTGCGTTCGTTGGTAAAAATTCCGACACGACTTCGTTGCACGAACTTGTTGATTAATTGCACCAGTTAAGCATGTTTTGCACCGAAGTTCGTGCAGATACGAAATGGTCCGAAATGACCCAAAACATGAGTTTGGGGTCCAATGGGTTGGATCGGCTGCGTTCGCTGCTAAAAATTCCGACGCGACTTCGTTGCACGAACTTGTGCATTAATGGCACCAGTTCGGCCCATTTTGCACCAAAGTTCGTGCAGTAACGAAACGGTCCGAAACGACCCAAAACATGAGTTTGGGGTCCAATGGGGTGGATCGGGGGTGTTCGTTGCTAAAAATTCCGACGCAACTTAACTGAATGAACTTGTCCATTAATGTCACCAGTTTGGCCCATTTTGCATAGAAGTTCGTGCTGTAACGAAACGGTTAGAAATGACCTAAAACATGACTTTCGGGTCCAATTGGGTCGATCGACTGTGTTCGTTGCTAAAATTTCCGACGCAACTTCGTTGCATGAAATTGTGCAGTAATATCACCAGTTCGGCCCATTTTGCACCAAAGTTCGTGCAGTAACGAAACGGTCCGAAACGACCCAAAACATGAGTCTTGGGTCCAATGGGGTGGATCGGGGGCATTCGTTGCAAAAATACCGACGCGACTTTGTTGCACGAACTTGTGCATTAATTGCACCAGTGCAGCACGTTTTGCACTGAAGTTTGTGTAGTTACGAAACGGACACAAATGACCCAAAACATGAGTTTCCGGTCCAATGGGTGGATTGGCTGCGTTTGTTGCTAAAAATTCCGACGCGACTACGTTGCACGAACTTGTGCATTAATTGCACCAGTTCAGCACGTTTTGCACTAAAGTTCGTGCAGTTACGAAATGGTCCGAAATGACAAAAACATGAGTTTGGGGTCCAATGGGGTGGATCGGCTGCGTTCGTTGCTAAAAATTCCGACGCGACTTCGTTGCACGAATTTGTGCATTAATGGCACCAGTTCGGCCCATTTTGCACCGAAGTTTGTGTAGTTACGAAACGGACAGAAACGACCCAAAACATGAGTTTGTGGTCCAATGGGGTGGATCGGATGCGTTCGTTGCTAAAAATTCCGACGCGACTTCGTTGCATGAAATTGTGCAGTAATATCACCAGTTTGGCCCATTTTGCACCGAAGATTGTGCAGTAACGAACCGGTCTGAAACGACGCAAAATATGAGTTTGGGGTCCAATGGGGTGGATCGGCTGCGTTCGTTGCTAAAAATTCCGACGCGACTTCGTTGCACGAACTTGTGCATTAATTGCACCAGTTCAGCACGTTTTGCACCGAAGTTCGTGCAGTTACGAAACGGTCCGAAACGACCCAAAACATGAGTCTGGGGTCCAATGGGGTGGATCGGGGGCGTTCGTTGCAAAAAATACCGACGCGACTTTGTTGCACGAACTTGTGCATTAATTGCACCAGTTCAGCACGTTTTGCACCGAAGTTTGTGTAGTTACGAAACGGACAGAAACGACCCAAAACATGAGTTTGCGGTCCAATGGGTGGATCGGCTGCGTTCGTTGCTAAAAAATCCGACGCGACTTCGTTGCACGAACTTGTGCATTAATTGCACCAGTTCAGCACGTTTTGCACTGAAGTTCGTGCAGTTACGAAATGGTCTGAAATGACCAAAAACATGAGTTTGGGGTCCAATGGGGTGGATCGGCTGCGTTCGTTGCTAATAATTCCGACGCGCCTTCGTTGCACGAACTTGTGCATTAATGGCACCAGTTCGGCCCATTTTGCACCGAAGTTTGTGTAGTTACGAAACGGACAGAAACGACCCAAAACATGAGTTTGCGGTCCAATGGGTGGATCGGCTGCGTTCGTTGCTAAAAATTCCGACGCGACTTCGTTGCACGACCTTGTGCATTAATTGCCCCAGTTCAGCACGTTTTCCACTGAAGTTCGTGCAGTTACGAAATGGTCCGAAACGACCCAAAACATGAGTCTGGGGTCTAATGCGGTGGATCGGGGGCGTTCGTTGCAAAAAATACCGACGCGACTTCGTTGCATGAAATTGTGCAGTAATATCACCAGTTTGGCCCATTTTGCACCGAAGATTGTGCAGTAACGAACCGGTCTGAAACGACGCAAAATATGAGTTTGGGGTCCAATGGGGTGGATCGGCTGCGTTCGTTGCTAAAAATTCCGACGCGACTTCGTTGCACGAACTTGTGCATTAATTGCACCAGTTCAGCACGTTTTGCACCGAAGTTCGTGCAGTTACGAAATGGTCCGAAACGACCCAAAACATGAGTCTGGGGTCTAATGCGGTGGATCGGGGGCGTTCGTTGCAAAAAATACAGACACGACTTTGTTGCACGAACTTGTGCATTAATTGCACCAGTTCAGCATGTTTTGCACCGAAGTTCGTGCAGATACGAAATGGTCCGAAATGACCCAAAACATGAGTTTGGGGTCCAATGGGTTGGATCGGCTGCGTTCGTTGCTAAAAATTCCGACGCGACTTCGTTGCACGAACTTGTGCATTAATGGCACCAGTTCGGCCCATTTTGCACCAAAGTTCGTGCAGTAACGAAACGGTCCGAAACGACCCAAAACATGAGTTTGGGGTCCAATGGGGTGGATCGGGGGTGTTCGTTGCGGAAAATTCCGACGCAACTTAACTGAATGAACTTGTCCATTAATGTCACCAGTTCGGGCCATTTTGCATACAAGTTCGTGCTGTAACGAAACGGTTAGAAATGACCTAAAACATGACTTTCGGGTCCAATTGGGTCGATCGACTGTGTTCGTTGCAAAAATTTCCGACGCAACTTCGTTGCATGAAATTGTGCAGTAATATCACCAGTTCGGCCCATTTTGCACCAAAGTTCGTGCAGTAACGAAACGGTCCGAAACGACCCAAAACATGAGTCTTGGGTCCAATGGGGTGGATCGGGGGCGTTCGTTGCAAAAAATACCGACGCGACTTTGTTGCACGAACTTGTGCATTAATTGCACCAGTTCAGCACGTTTTGCACTAAAGTTTGTGTAGTTACGAAACGGACACAAATGACCCAAAACATGAGTTTCCGGTCCAATGGGTGGATTGGCTGCGTTCGTTGCTAAAAATTCCAACGCGACTTCGTTGCACGAACTTGTGCATTAATTGCACCAGTTCAGCACGTTTTGCACTAAAGTTCGTGCAGTTACGAAATGGTCCGAAATGACAAAAACATGAGTTTGGGGTCCAATAGGGTGGATCGGCTGCGTTCGTTGCTAAAAATTCCGACGCGACTTCGTTGCACGAATTTGTGCATTAATGGCACCAGTTCGGCCCATTTTGCACCGAAGTTTGTGTAGTTACGAAACGGACAGAAACGACCCAAAACATGAGTTTGTGGTCCAATGGGGTGGATCGGCTGCGTTCGTTGCTAAAAATTCCGACGCGACTTCGTTGCATGAAATTGTGCAGTAATATCACCAGTTTGGCCCATTTTGCACCGAAGATTGTGGAGTAACGAACCGGTCTGAAACGACGCAAAATATGAGTTTGGGGTCCAATGGGGTGGATCGGCTGCGTTCGTTGCTAAAAATTCCGACGCGACTTCGTTGCACGAACTTGTGCATTAATTGCACCAGTTCAGCACGTTTTGCACCGAAGTTCGTGCAGTTACGAAATGGTCCGAAACGACCCAAAACATGAGTCTGGGGTCTAATGCGGTGGATCGGGGGCGTTCGTTGCAAAAAATACAGACACGACTTTGTTGCACGAACTTGTGCATTAATCGCACCAGTTCAGCACGTTTTGCACCAAAGTTTGTGTAGTTACGAAACGGACAGAAACGACCCAAAACATGAGTTTGCGGTCCAATTGGTGGATGGGCTGCGTTCGTTGCTAAAAATTCCGACGCGACTTTGTTGCGCAAACTTGTGCATTAATTGCACCAGTTCAGCACGTTTTGCACCGAAGTTTGTGTAGTTACGAAACGGACAGAAACGACCCAAAACATGAGTTTGTGGTCCAATGGGTGGATCGGCTGCGTTCGTTGCTAAAAATTCCGACGCGACTTCGTTGCACGAACTTGTGCATTAATTGCACCAGTTCAGCACGTTTTGCACCGAAGTTCGTGCAGTTACGAAATGGTCCGAAACGACCCAAAACATGAGTCTGGGGTCTAATGGGGTGGATCGGGGGCGTTCGTTGCAAAAAATACCGACGCGACTTTGTTGCACGAACTTGTGCATTAATTGCACCTGTTCAACACGTTTTGCACCAAAGTTTGTGTAGTTACGAAACGGACAGAAACGACCCAAAACATGAGTTTGCGGTCCAATGAGTGGATCGGCTCCGTTCGTTGCTAAAAATTCCGACGCGACTTTGTTGCACAAACTTGTGCATTAATTGCACCAGTTCAGCACGTTTTGCACCGAAGTTTGTGTAGTTACGAAACGGTCCGAAATGACCCAAAACATGAGATTGGGGTCCAATGGGGTGGATCGGGGGCGTTCGTTGCAAAAAATACAGACGCGACTTTGTTGCACGAACTTGTGCATTAATTGCACCTGTTCAACACGTTTTGCACCAAAGTTTGTGTAGTTACGAAACGGACAGAAACGACCCAAAACATGAGTTTGCGGTCCAATGAGTGGATCGGCTGCATTCGTTGCTAAAAATTCCGACGCGACTTTGTTGCACGAACTTGTGCATTAATTGCACCAGTTCAGCACGTTTTGCACCGAAGTTTGTGTAGTTACGAAACGGACAGAAACGACCCAAAACATGAGTTTGCGGTCCAATGGGTGGATCGGCTGCGTTCGTTGCTAAAAATTCCGACGCGACTTCGTTGCACGAACTTGTGCATTAATTGCACCAGTTCAGCACGTTTTGCACCGAAGTTCGTGCAGTTACGAAATGGTCTGAAATGACCAAAAACATGAGTTTGGGGTCCAATGGGGTGGATCGGCTGCGTTCGTTGCTAAAAATTCCGACGCGCCTTCGTTGCACGAACTTGTGCATTAATGGCACCAGTTCGGCCCATTTTGCACCGAAGTTTGTGTAGTTACGAAACGGACAGAAACGACCCAAAACATGAGTTTGCGGTCCAATGGGTGGATCGGCTGCGTTCGTTGCTAAAAATTCCGACGCGACTTCGTTGCACGACCTTGTGCATTAATTGCACCAGTTCAGCACGTTTTCCACCGAAGTTCGTGCAGTTACGAAATGGTCCGAAACGACCCAAAACATGAGTCTGGGGTCTAATGCGGTGGATCGGGGGCGTTCGTTGCAAAAAATACCGACGCGACTTCGTTGCATGAAATTGTGCAGTAATATCACCAGTTTGGCCCATTTTGCACCGAAGATTGTGCAGTAACGAACCGGTCTGAAACGACGCAAAATATGAGTTTGGGGTCCAATGGGGTGGATCGGCTGCGTTCGTTGCTAAAAATTCCGACGCGACTTCGTTGCACGAACTTGTGCATTAATTGCACCAGTTCAGCACGTTTTGCACCGAAGTTCGTGCAGTTACGAAATGGTCCGAAACGACCCAAAACATGAGTCTGGGGTCCAATGGGGTGGATTGGGCGCGTTCGTTGCTAAAAATTCCGACGCGACTTCGTTGCACGAATTTGTGCATTAATGGCACCAGTTCGGCCCATTTTGCAGCGAAGTTTGTGTAGTTACGAAACGGACAGAAACGACCCAAAACATGAGTTTGTGGTCCAATGGGGTGGATCGGCTGCGTTCGTTGCTAAAAATTCCGACGCGACTTCGTTGCATGAAATTGTGCAGTAATATCACCAGTTTGGCCCATTTTGCACCGAAGATTGTGCAGTAACGAACCGGTCTGAAACGACGCAAAATATGAGTTTGGGGTCCAATGGGGTGGATCGGCTGCGTTCGTTGCTAAAAATTCCGACGCGACTTCGTTGCACGAACTTGTGCATTAATTGCACCAGTTCAGCACGTTTTGCACCGAAGTTCGTGCAGTTACGAAATGGTCCGAAACGACCCAAAACATGAGTCTGGGGTCTAATGCGGTGGATCGGGGGCGTTCATTGCAAAAAATACAGACACGACTTTGTTGCACGAACTTGTGCATTAATCGCACCAGTTCAGCACGTTTTGCACCAAAGTTTGTGTAGTTACGAAACGGACAGAAACGACCCAAAACATGAGTTTGCGGTCCAATTGGTGGATGGGCTGCGTTCGTTGCTTAAAATTCCGACGCGACTTTGTTGCACAAACTTGTGCATTAATTGCACCAGTTCAGCACGTTTGGCACCGAAGTTTGTGTAGTTACGAAACGGACAGAAACGACCCAAAACATGAGTTTGCGGTCCAATGGGTGGATCGGCTTTGTTCGTTGCTAAAAATTCCGACGCGACTTCGTTGCACGAACTTGTGCATTAATTGCACCAGTTCAGCATGTTTTGCACCGAAGTTCGTGCAGTTACGAAATGGTCCGAAACGACCCAAAACATGAGTCTGGGGTCTAATGGGGTGGATCGGGGGCGTTCGTTGCAAAAAATACCGACGCGACTTTGTTGCACGAACTTGTGCATTAGTTGCACCTGTTCAACACGTTTTGCACCAAAGTTTGTGTAGTTACGAAACGGACAGAAACGACCCAAAACATGAGTTTGCGGTCCAATGAGTGGATCGGCTACGTTCGTTGCTAAAAATTCCGACGCGACTTTGTTGCACAAACTTGTGCATTAATTGCACCAGTTCAGCACGTTTTGCACTGAAGTTTGTGTAGTTACGAAACGGTCCGAAATGACCCAAAACATGAGATTGGGGTCCAATGGGGTGGATCGGGGGCGTTCGTTGCAAAAAATACAGACGCGACTTTGTTGCACGAACTTGTGCATTAATTGCACCTGTTCAACACGTTTTGCACCAAAGTTTGTGTAGTTACGAAACGGACAGAAACGACCCAAAACATGAGTTTGCGGTCCAATGAGTGGATCGGCTGCATTCGTTGCTAAAAATTCCGACGCGACTTTGTTGCACGAACTTGTGCATTAATTGCACCAGTTCAGCACGTTTTGCACTGAAGTTTGTGTAGTTACGAAACGGTCCGAAATGACCCAAAACATGAGATTGGGGTCCAATGGGGTGGATCGGGGGCGTTCGTTGCAAAAAATACAGACGCGACTTTGTTGCACGAACTTGTGCATTAATTGCACCTGTTCAACACGTTTTGCACCAAAGTTTGTGTAGTTACGAAACGGACAGAAACGACCCAAAACATGAGTTTGCGGTCCAATGAGTGGATCGGCTGCATTAGTTGCTAAAAATTCCGACGCGACTTTGTTGCACGAACTTGTGCATTAATTGCACCAGTTCAGCACATTTTGCACCGAAGTTTGTGTAGTTACGAAACGGACAGAAACGACCCAAAACATGAGTTTGCGGTCCAATGGGTGGATCGGCTGCGTTCGTTGCTAAAAATTCCGACGCGACTTCGTTGCACGAACTTGTGCATTAATTGCACCAGTTCAGCACGTTTTGCACCGAAGTTCGTGCAGTTACGAAATGGTCTGAAATGACCAAAAACATGAGTTTGGGGTCCAATGGGGTGGATCGGCTGCGTTCGTTGCTAAAAATTCCGACGCGCCTTCGTTGCACGAACTTGTGCATTAATGGCACCAGTTCGGCCCATTTTGCACCGAAGTTTGTGTAGTTACGAAACGGACAGAAACGACCCAAAACATGAGTTTGCGGTCCAATGGGTGGATCGGCTGCGTTCGTTGCTAAAAATTCCGACGCGACTTCGTTGCACGACCTTGTGCATTAATTGCACCAGTTCAGCACGTTTTCCACCGAAGTTCGTGCAGTTACGAAATGGTCCGAAACGACCCAAAACATGAGTCTGGGGTCCAATGGGGTGGATTGGGCGCGTTCGTTGCTAAAAATTCCGACGCGACTTCGTTGCACGAATTTGTGCATTAATGGCACCAGTTCGGCCCATTTTGCAGCGAAGTTTGTGTAGTTACGAAACGGACAGAAACGACCCAAAACATGAGTTTGTGGTCCAATGGGGTGGATCGGCTGCGTTCGTTGCTAAAAATTCCGACGCGACTTCGTTGCATGAAATTGTGCAATAATATCACCAGTTTGGCCCATTTTGCACCGAAGATTGTGCAGTAACGAACCGGTCTGAAACGACGCAAAATATGAGTTTGGGGTCCAATGGGGTGGATCGGCTGCGTT
This sequence comes from Panicum miliaceum, assembly GCA_032594955.1. NCBI lineage: Eukaryota > Viridiplantae > Streptophyta > Magnoliopsida > Poales > Poaceae > Panicum > Panicum miliaceum. The sequence continues at coordinate 51,280 of JAVRNH010000092.1, read as the reverse complement.
CGTTGCTAAAAATTCCGACACGACTTCGTTGCACGAACTTGTGCATTAATTGCACCAGTTCAGCACGTTTTGCACCGAAGTTCGTGCAGTTACGAAATGGTCCGAAACGACCCAAAACATGAGTCTGGGGTCTAATGCGGTGGATCGGGGGCGTTCGTTGCAAAAAATACAGACACGACTTTGTTGCACGAACTTGTGCATTAATCGCACCAGTTCAGCACGTTTTGCACCAAAGTTTGTGTAGTTACGAAACGGACAGAAACGACCCAAAACATGAGTTTGCGGTCCAATTTGTGGATGGGCTGCGTTCGTTGCTAAAAATTCCGACGCGACTTTGTTGCGCAAACTTGTGCATTAATTGCACCAGTTCAGCACGTTTTGCACCGAAGATTGTGCAGTAACGAACCGGTCTGAAACGACGCAAAATATGAGTTTGGGGTCCAATGGGGTGGATCGGCTGCGTTCGTTGCTAAAAATTCCGACACGACTTCGTTGCACGAACTTGTGCATTAATTGCACCAGTTCAGCACGTTTTGCACCGAAGTTCGTGCAGTTACGAAATGGTCCGAAACGACCCAAAACATGAGTCTGGGGTCTAATGCGGTGGATTGGGCGCGTTCGTTGCTAAAAATTCCGACGCGACTTCGTTGCACGAATTTGTGCATTAATGGCACCAGTTCGGCCCATTTTGCACCGAAGTTTGTGTAGTTACGAAACGGACAGAAACGACCCAAAACATGAGTTTGCGGTCCAATTGGTGGATGGGCTGCGTTCGTTGCTAAAAATTCCGACGCGACTTTGTTGCGCAAACTTGTGCATTAATTGCACCAGTTCAGCACGTTTTGCACCGAAGTTTGTGTAGTTACGAAACGGACAGAAACGACCCAAAACATGAGTTTGGGGTCCAATGGGTGGATCGGCTGCGTTCGTTGCTAAAAATTCCGACGCGACTTCGTTGCACGAACTTGTGCATTAATTGCACCACTTCAGCACGTTTTGCACCGAAGTTCGTGCAGTTACGAAATGGTCCGAAACGACCCAAAACATGAGTCTGGGGTCTAATGGGGTGGATCGGGGGCGTTCGTTGCAAAAAATACCGACGCGACTTTGTTGCACGAACTTGTGCATTAATTGCACCTGTTCAACACGTTTTGCACCAAAGTTTGTGTAGTTACGAAACGGACAGAAACGACCCAAAACATGAGTTTGCGGTCCAATGAGTGGATCGGCTGCGTTCGTTGCTAAAAATTCCGACGCGACTTCGTTGCACGAACTTGTGCATTAATTGCACCAGTTCAGCACGTTTTGCACCGAAGTTCGTGCAGTTACGAAATGGTCCGAAACGACCCAAAACATGAGTCTGGGGTCTAATGGGGTGGATTGGGGGCGTTCGTTGCAAAAAATACCGACGCGACTTTGTTGCACGAACTTGTGCATTAATTGCACCTGTTCAACACGTTTTGCACCAAAGTTTGTGTAGTTACGAAACGGACAGAAACGACCCAAAACATGAGTTTGCGGTCCAATGAGTGGATCGGCTACGTTCGTTGCTAAAAATTCCGACGCGACTTTGTTGCACGAACTTGTGCATTAATTGCACCAGTTCAGCACGTTTTGCACCGAAGTTTGTGTAGTTACGAAACGGTCCGAAATGACCCAAAACATGAGATTGGGGTCCAATGGGGTGGATCGGGGGCGTTCGTTGCAAAAAATACAGACGCGACTTTGTTGCACGAACTTGTGCATTAATTGCACCTGTTCAACACGTTTTGCACCAAAGTTTGTGTAGTTACGAAACGGACAGAAACGACCCAAAACATGAGTTTGCGGTCCAATGAGTGGATCGGCTGCATTCGTTGCTAAAAATTCCGACGCGACTTTGTTGCACGAACTTGTGCATTAATTGCACCAGTTCAGCACGTTTTGCACCGAAGTTTGTGTAGTTACGAAACGGATAGAAACGACCCAAAACATGAGTTTGCGGTCCAATGGGTGGATCGGCTGCGTTCGTTGCTAAAAATTCCGACGCGACTTCGTTGCACGAACTTGTGCATTAATTGCACCAGTTCAGCACGTTTTGCACCGAAGTTCGTGCAGTTACGAAATGGTCTGAAATGACCAAAAACATAAGTTTGGGGTCCAATGGGGTGGATCGGCTGCGTTCGTTGCTAAAAATTCCGACGCGCCTTCGTTGCACGAACTTGTGCATTAATGGCACCAGTTCGGCCCATTTTGCACCGAAGTTTGTGTAGTTACGAAACGGACAGAAACGACCCAAAACATGAGTTTGCGGTCCAATGGGTGGATCGGCTGCGTTCGTTGCTAAAAATTCCGACGCGACTTCGTTGCACGACCTTGTGCATTAATTGCACCAGTTCAGCACGTTTTCCACCGAAGTTCGTGCAGTTACGAAATGGTCCGAAACGACCCAAAACATGAGTCTGGGGTCTAATGCGGTGGATCGGGGGCGTTCGTTGCAAAAAATACCGACGCGACTTCGTTGCATGAAATTGTGCAGTAATATCACCAGTTTGGCCCATTTTGCACCGAAGATTGTGCAGTAACGAACCGGTCTGAAACGACGCAAATATGAGTTTGGGGTCCAATGGGGTGGATCGGCTGCGTTCGTTGCTAAAAATTCCGACGCGACTTCGTTGCACGAACTTGTGCATTAATTGCACCAGTTCAGCACGTTTTGCACCGAAGTTCGTGCAGTTACGAAATGGTCCGAAACGACCCAAAACATGAGTCTGGGGTCTAATGCGGTGGATTGGGCGCGTTCGTTGCTAAAAATTCCGACGCGACTTCGTTGCACGAATTTGTGCATTAATGGCACCAGTTCGGCCCATTTTGCACCGAAGTTTGTGTAGTTACGAAACGGACAGAAACGACCCAAAACATGAGTTTGCGGTCCAATGAGTGGATCGGCTGCATTCGTTGCTAAAAATTCCGACGCGACTTTGTTGCCCGAACTTGTGCATTAATGGCACCAGTTCGGCCCATTTTGCACCGAAGTTTGTGTAGTTACGAAACGGACAGAAACGACCCAAAACATGAGTTTGTGGTCCAATGGGGTGGATCGGCTGCGTTCGTTGCTAAAAATTCCGACGCGACTTCGTTGCATGAAATTGTGCAGTAATATCACCAGTTTGGCCCATTTTGCACCGAAGATTGTGCAGTAACGAACCGGTCTGAAACGACGCAAAATATGAGTTTGGGGTCCAATGGGGTGGATCGGCTGCGTTCGTTGCTAAAAATTCCGACCCGACTTCGTTGCACGAACTTGTGCATTAATTGCACCAGTTCAGCACGTTTTGCACCGAAGTTCGTGCAGTTACGAAATGGTCCGAAACGACCCAAAACATGAGTCTGGGGTCTAATGCGGTGGATCGGGGGCGTTCGTTGCAAAAAATACAGACACGACTTTGTTGCACGAACTTGTGCATTAATCGCACCAGTTCTGCACGTTTTGCACCAAAGTTTGTGTAGTTACGAAACGGACAGAAACGACCCAAAACATGAGTTTGCGGTCCAATTGGTGGATGGGCTGCGTTCGTTGCTAAAAATTCCGACGCGACTTTGTTGCGCAAACTTGTGCATTAATTGCACCAGTTCAGCACGTTTTGCACCGAAGTTTGTGTAGTTACGAAACGGACAGAAACGACCCAAAACATGAGTTTGTGGTCCAATGGGTGGATCGGCTGCGTTCGTTGCTAAAAATTCCGACGCGACTTCGTTGCACGAACTTGTGCATTAATTGCACGAGTTCAGCACGTTTTGCACCGAAGTTCGTGCAGTTACGAAATGGTCCGAAAGGACCCAAAACATGAGTCTGGGGTCTAATGGGGTGGATTGGGGGCGTTCGTTGCAAAAAATACCGACGCGACTTTGTTGCACGAACTTGTGCATTAATTGCACCTGTTCAACACGTTTTGCACCAAAGTTTGTGTAGTTACGAAACGGACAGAAACGACCCAAAACATGAGTTTGCGGTCCAATGAGTGGATCGGCTACGTTCGTTGCTAAAAATTCCGACGCGACTTTGTTGCACGAACTTGTGCATTAATTGCACCAGTTCAGCACGTTTTGCACCGAAGTTTGTGTAGTTACGAAACGGTCCGAAATGACCCAAAACATGAGATTGGGGTCCAATGGGGTGGATCGGGGGCATTCGTTGCAAAAAATACAGACGCGACTTTGTTGCACGAACTTGTGCATTAATTGCACCTGTTCAACACGTTTTGCACCAAAGTTTGTGTAGTTACGAAACGGACAGAAACGACCCAAAACATGAGTTTGCGGTCCAATGAGTGGATCGGCTGCATTCGTTGCTAAAAATTCCGACGCGACTTTGTTGCACGAACTTGTGCATTAATTGCACCAGTTCAGCACGTTTTGCACCGAAGTTTGTGTAGTTACGAAACGGATAGAAACGACCCAAAACATGAGTTTGCGGTCCAATGGGTGGATCGGCTGCGTTCGTTGCTAAAAATTCCGACGCGACTTCGTTGCACGAACTTGTGCATTAATTGCACCAGTTCAGCACGTTTTGCACCGAAGTTCGTGCAGTTACGAAATGGTCTGAAATGACCAAAAACATAAGTTTGGGGTCCAATGGGGTGGATCGGCTGCGTTCGTTGCTAAAAATTCCGACGCGCCTTCGTTGCACGAACTTGTGCATTAATGGCACCAGTTCGGCCCATTTTGCACCGAAGTTTGTGTAGTTACGAAACGGACAGAAACGACCCAAAACATGAGTTTGCGGTCCAATGGGTGGATCGGCTGCGTTCGTTGCTAAAAATTCCGACGCGACTTCGTTGCACGACCTTGTGCATTAATTGCACCAGTTCAGCACGTTTTCCACCGAAGTTCGTGCAGTTACGAAATGGTCCGAAACGACCCAAAACATGAGTCTGGGGTCTAATGCGGTGGATCGGGGGCGTTCGTTGCAAAAAATACCGACGCGACTTCGTTGCATGAAATTGTGCAGTAATATCACCAGTTTGGCCCATTTTGCACCGAAGGTTGTGCAGTAACGAACCGGTCTGAAACGACGCAAATATGAGTTTGGGGTCCAATGGGGTGGATCGGCTGCGTTCGTTGCTAAAAATTCCGACGCGACTTCGTTGCACGAACTTGTGCATTAATTGCACCAGTTCAGCACGTTTTGCACCGAAGTTCGTGCAGTTACGAAATGGTCCGAAACGACCCAAAACATGAGTCTGGGGTCTAATGCGGTGGATTGGGCGCGTTCGTTGCTAAAAATTCCGACGCGACTTCGTTGCACGAATTTGTGCATTAATGGCACCAGTTCGGCCCATTTTGCACCGAAGTTTGTGTAGTTACGAAACGGACAGAAACGACCCAAAACATGAGTTTGCGGTCCAATTGGTGGATGGGCTGCGTTCGTTGCTAAAAATTCCGACGCGACTTTGTTGCGCAAACTTGTGCATTAATTGCACCAGTTCAGCACGTTTTGCACCGAAGTTTGTGTAGTTACGAAACGGACAGAAACGACCCAAAACATGAGTTTGGGGTCCAATGGGTGGATCGGCTGCGTTCGTTGCTAAAAATTCCGACGCGACTTCGTTGCACGAACTTGTGCATTAATTGCACCACTTCAGCACGTTTTGCACCGAAGTTCGTGCAGTTACGAAATGGTCTGAAACGACCCAAAACATGAGTCTGGGGTCTAATGGGGTGGATCGGGGGCGTTCGTTGCAAAAAATACCGACGCGACTTTGTTGCACGAACTTGTGCATTAATTGCACCTGTTCAACACGTTTTGCACCAAAGTTTGTGTAGTTACGAAACGGACAGAAACGACCCAAAACATGAGTTTGCGGTCCAATGAGTGGATCGGCTGCGTTCGTTGCTAAAAATTCCGACGCGACTTCGTTGCACGAACTTGTGCATTAATTGCACCAGTTCAGCACGTTTTGCACCGAAGTTCGTGCAGTTACGAAATGGTCCGAAACGACCCAAAACATGAGTCTGGGGTCTAATGGGGTGGATTGGGGGCGTTCGTTGCAAAAAATACCGACGCGACTTTGTTGCACGAACTTGTGCATTAATTGCACCTGTTCAACACGTTTTGCACCAAAGTTTGTGTAGTTACGAAACGGACAGAAACGACCCAAAACATGAGTTTGCGGTCCAATGAGTGGATCGGCTACGTTCGTTGCTAAAAATTCCGACGCGACTTTGTTGCACGAACTTGTGCATTAATTGCACCAGTTCAGCACGTTTTGCACCGAAGTTTGTGTAGTTACGAAACGGTCCGAAATGACCCAAAACATGAGATTGGGGTCCAATGGGGTGGATCGGGGGCGTTCGTTGCAAAAAATACAGACGCGACTTTGTTGCACGAACTTGTGCATTAATTGCACCTGTTCAACACGTTTTGCACCAAAGTTTGTGTAGTTACGAAACGGACAGAAACGACCCAAAACATGAGTTTGCGGTCCAATGAGTGGATCGGCTGCATTCGTTGCTAAAAATTCCGACGCGACTTTGTTGCACGAACTTGTGCATTAATTGCACCAGTTCAGCACGTTTTGCACCGAAGTTTGTGTAGTTACGAAACGGATAGAAACGACCCAAAACATGAGTTTGCGGTCCAATGGGTGGATCGGCTGCGTTCGTTGCTAAAAATTCCGACGCGACTTCGTTGCACGAACTTGTGCATTAATTGCACCAGTTCAGCACGTTTTGCACCGAAGTTCGTGCAGTTACGAAATGGTCTGAAATGACCAAAAACATAAGTTTGGGGTCCAATGGGGTGGATCGGCTGCGTTCGTTGCTAAAAATTCCGACGCGCCTTCGTTGCACGAACTTGTGCATTAATGGCACCAGTTCGGCCCATTTTGCACCGAAGTTTGTGTAGTTACGAAACGGACAGAAACGACCCAAAACATGAGTTTGCGGTCCAATGGGTGGATCGGCTGCGTTCGTTGCTAAAAATTCCGACGCGACTTCGTTGCACGACCTTGTGCATTAATTGCACCAGTTCAGCACGTTTTCCACCGAAGTTCGTGCAGTTACGAAATGGTCCGAAACGACCCAAAACATGAGTCTGGGGTCTAATGCGGTGGATCGGGGGCGTTCGTTGCAAAAAATACCGACGCGACTTCGTTGCATGAAATTGTGCAGTAATATCACCAGTTTGGCCCATTTTGCACCGAAGATTGTGCAGTAACGAACCGGTCTGAAACGACGCAAATATGAGTTTGGGGTCCAATGGGGTGGATCGGCTGCGTTCGTTGCTAAAAATTCCGACGCGACTTCGTTGCACGAACTTGTGCATTAATTGCACCAGTTCAGCACGTTTTGCACCGAAGTTCGTGCAGTTACGAAATGGTCCGAAACGACCCAAAACATGAGTCTGGGGTCTAATGCGGTGGATTGGGCGCGTTCGTTGCTAAAAATTCCGACGCGACTTCGTTGCACGAATTTGTGCATTAATGGCACCAGTTCGGCCCATTTTGCACCGAAGTTTGTGTAGTTACGAAACGGACAGAAACGACCCAAAACATGAGTTTGCGGTCCAATGAGTGGATCGGCTGCATTCGTTGCTAAAAATTCCGACGCGACTTTGTTGCCCGAACTTGTGCATTAATGGCACCAGTTCGGCCCATTTTGCACCGAAGTTTGTGTAGTTACGAAACGGACAGAAACGACCCAAAACATGAGTTTGTGGTCCAATGGGGTGGATCGGCTGCGTTCGTTGCTAAAAATTCCGACGCGACTTCGTTGCATGAAATTGTGCAGTAATATCACCAGTTTGGCCCATTTTGCACCGAAGATTGTGCAGTAACGAACCGGTCTGAAACGACGCAAAATATGAGTTTGGGGTCCAATGGGGTGGATCGGCTGCGTTCGTTGCTAAAAATTCCGACCCGACTTCGTTGCACGAACTTGTGCATTAATTGCACCAGTTCAGCACGTTTTGCACCGAAGTTCGTGCAGTTACGAAATGGTCCGAAACGACCCAAAACATGAGTCTGGGGTCTAATGCGGTGGATCGGGGGCGTTCGTTGCAAAAAATACAGACACGACTTTGTTGCACGAACTTGTGCATTAATCGCACCAGTTCTGCACGTTTTGCACCAAAGTTTGTGTAGTTACGAAACGGACAGAAACGACCCAAAACATGAGTTTGCGGTCCAATTGGTGGATGGGCTGCGTTCGTTGCTAAAAATTCCGACGCGACTTTGTTGCGCAAACTTGTGCATTAATTGCACCAGTTCAGCACGTTTTGCACCGAAGTTTGTGTAGTTACGAAACGGACAGAAACGACCCAAAACATGAGTTTGTGGTCCAATGGGTGGATCGGCTGCGTTCGTTGCTAAAAATTCCGACGCGACTTCGTTGCACGAACTTGTGCATTAATTGCACGAGTTCAGCACGTTTTGCACCGAAGTTCGTGCAGTTACGAAATGGTCCGAAACGACCCAAAACATGAGTCTGGGGTCTAATGGGGTGGATTGGGGGCGTTCGTTGCAAAAAATACCGACGCGACTTTGTTGCACGAACTTGTGCATTAATTGCACCTGTTCAACACGTTTTGCACCAAAGTTTGTGTAGTTACGAAACGGACAGAAACGACCCAAAACATGAGTTTGCGGTCCAATGAGTGGATCGGCTACGTTCGTTGCTAAAAATTCCGACGCGACTTTGTTGCACGAACTTGTGCATTAATTGCACCAGTTCAGCACGTTTTGCACCGAAGTTTGTGTAGTTACGAAACGGTCCGAAATGACCCAAAACATGAGATTGGGGTCCAATGGGGTGGATCGGGGGCGTTCGTTGCAAAAAATACAGACGCGACTTTGTTGCACGAACTTGTGCATTAATTGCACCTGTTCAACACGTTTTGCACCAAAGTTTGTGTAGTTACGAAACGGACAGAAACGACCCAAAACATGAGTTTGCGGTCCAATGAGTGGATCGGCTGCATTCGTTGCTAAAAATTCCGACGCGACTTTGTTGCACGAACTTGTGCATTAATTGCACCAGTTCAGCACGTTTTGCACCGAAGTTTGTGTAGTTACGAAACGGATAGAAACGACCCAAAACATGAGTTTGCGGTCCAATGGGTGGATCGGCTGCGTTCGTTGCTAAAAATTCCGACGCGACTTCGTTGCACGAACTTGTGCATTAATTGCACCAGTTCAGCACGTTTTGCACCGAAGTTCGTGCAGTTACGAAATGGTCTGAAATGACCAAAAACATAAGTTTGGGGTCCAATGGGGTGGATCGGCTGCGTTCGTTGCTAAAAATTCCGACGCGCCTTCGTTGCACGAACTTGTGCATTAATGGCACCAGTTCGGCCCATTTTGCACCGAAGTTTGTGTAGTTACGAAACGGACAGAAACGACCCAAAACATGAGTTTGCGGTCCAATGGGTGGATCGGCTGCGTTCGTTGCTAAAAATTCCGACGCGACTTCGTTGCACGACCTTGTGCATTAATTGCACCAGTTCAGCACGTTTTCCACCGAAGTTCGTGCAGTTACGAAATGGTCCGAAACGACCCAAAACATGAGTCTGGGGTCTAATGCGGTGGATCGGGGGCGTTCGTTACAAAAAATACCGACGCGACTTCGTTGCATGAAATTGTGCAGTAATATCACCAGTTTGGCCCATTTTGCACCGAAGGTTGTGCAGTAACGAACCGGTCTGAAACGACGCAAATATGAGTTTGGGGTCCAATGGGGTGGATCGGCTGCGTTCGTTGCTAAAAATTCCGACGCGACTTCGTTGCACGAACTTGTGCATTAATTGCACCAGTTCAGCACGTTTTGCACCGAAGTTCGTGCAGTTACGAAATGGTCCGAAACGACCCAAAACATGAGTCTGGGGTCTAATGCGGTGGATTGGGCGCGTTCGTTGCTAAAAATTCCGACGCGACTTCGTTGCACGAATTTGTGCATTAATGGCACCAGTTCGGCCCATTTTGCACCGAAGTTTGTGTAGTTACGAAACGGACAGAAACGACCCAAAACATGAGTTTGCGGTCCAATTGGTGGATGGGCTGCGTTCGTTGCTAAAAATTCCGACGCGACTTTGTTGCGCAAACTTGTGCATTAATTGCACCAGTTCAGCACGTTTTGCACCGAAGTTTGTGTAGTTACGAAACGGACAGAAACGACCCAAAACATGAGTTTGGGGTCCAATGGGTGGATCGGCTGCGTTCGTTGCTAAAAATTCCGACGCGACTTCGTTGCACGAACTTGTGCATTAATTGCACCACTTCAGCACGTTTTGCACCGAAGTTCGTGCAGTTACGAAATGGTCCGAAACGACCCAAAACATGAGTCTGGGGTCTAATGGGGTGGATCGGGGGCGTTCGTTGCAAAAAATACCGACGCGACTTTGTTGCACGAACTTGTGCATTAATTGCACCTGTTCAACACGTTTTGCACCAAAGTTTGTGTAGTTACGAAACGGACAGAAACGACCCAAAACATGAGTTTGCGGTCCAATGAGTGGATCGGCTACGTTCGTTGCTAAAAATTCCGACGCGACTTTGTTGCACGAACTTGTGCATTAATTGCACCAGTTCAGCACGTTTTGCACCGAAGTTTGTGTAGTTACGAAACGGTCCGAAATGACCCAAAACATGAGATTGGGGTCCAATGGGGTGGATCGGGGGTGTTCGTTGCAAAAAATACAGACGCGACTTTGTTGCACGAAATTGTGCATTAATTGCACCTGTTCAACACGTTTTGCACCAAAGTTTGTGTAGTTACGAAACGGACAGAAACGACCCAAAACATGAGTTTGCGGTCCAATGAGTGGATCGGCTGCATTCGTTGCTAAAAATTCCGACGCGACTTTGTTGCACGAACTTGTGCATTAATTGCACCAGTTCAGCACGTTTTGCACCGAAGTTTGTGTAGTTACGAAACGGACAGAAACGACCCAAAACATGAGTTTGCGGTCCAATGGGTGGATCGGCTGCGTTCGTTGCTAAAAATTCCGACGCGACTTCGTTGCACGAACTTGTGCATTAATTGCACCAGTTCAGCACGTTTTGCACCGAAGTTCGTGCAGTTACGAAATGGTCTGAAATGACCAAAAACATGAGTTTGGGGTCCAATGGGGTGGATCGGCTGCGTTCGTTGCTAAAAATTTTGACGCGCCTTCGTTGCACGAACTTGTGCATTAATGGCACCAGTTCGGCCCATTTTGCACCGAAGTTTGTGTAGTTACGAAACGGACAGAAATGACCCAAAACATGAGTTTGCGGTCCAATGGGTGGATCGGCTGCGTTCGTTGCTAAAAATTCCGACGCGACTTCGTTGCACGACCTTGTGCATTAATTGCCCCAGTTCAGCACGTTTTCCACTGAAGTTCGTGCAGTTACGAAATGGTCCGAAACGACCCAAAACATGAGTCTGGGGTCTAATGCGGTGGATCGGGGGCGTTCGTTGCAAAAAATACCGACGCGACTTCGTTGCATGAAATTGTGCAGTAATATCACCAGTTTGGCCCATTTTGCACCGAAGATTGTGCAGTAACGAACCGGTCTGAAACGACGCAAAATATGAGTTTGGGGTCCAATGGGGTGGATCGGCTGCGTTCGTTGCTAAAAATTCCGACGCGACTTCGTTGCACGAACTTGTGCATTAATTGCACCAGTTCAGCACGTTTTGCACCGAAGTTCGTGCAGTTACGAAATGGTCCGAAACGACCCAAAACATGAGTCTGGGGTCTAATGCGGTGGATCGGGGGCGTTCGTTGCAAAAAATACAGACACGACTTTGTTGCACGAACTTGTGCATTAATTGCACCAGTTCAGCACGTTTTGCACCGAAGTTTGTGTAGTTACGAAACGGTCCGAAACGACCCAAAACATGAGTTTGGGGTCCAATGGGGTGGATCGGGGGTGTTCGTTGCGGAAAATTCCGACGCAACTTAACTGAATGAACTTGTGCATTAATGTCACCAGTTCGGCCCATTTTGCATAGAAGTTCGTGCTGTAACGAAACGGTTATAAATGACCTAAAACATGAGTTTCGGGTCCAATTGGGTCGATCGACTGTGTTCGTTGCTAAAATTTCCGACGCAACTTCGTTGCATGAAATTGTGCAGTAGTATCACCAGTTCGGCCCATTTTGCACCAAAGTTCGTGCAGTAACGAAACGGTCCGAAACGACCCAAAACATGAGTCTTGGGTCCAATGGGGTGGATCGGGGGCGTTCGTTGCAAAAAATACCGACGCGACTTTGTTGCACGAACTTGTGCATTAATTGCACCAGTTCAGCACGTTTTGCACTGAAGTTTGTGTAGTTACAAAACGGACACAAATGACCCAAAACATGAGTTTCCGGTCCAATGGGTGGATTGGCTGCGTTCGTTGCTAAAAATTCCGACGCGACTTCGTTGCACGAACTTGTGCATTAATTGCACCAGTTCAGCACGTTTTGCACTAAAGTTCGTGCAGTTACGAAATGGTCCAAAATGACAAAAACATGAGTTTGGGGTCCAATGGGGTGGATCGGCTGCGTTCGTTGCTAAAAATTCCGACGCGACTTCGTTGCACGAATTTGTGCATTAATGGTACCAGTTCGGCCCATTTTGCACCAAAGTTCGTGTAGTAACAAAACGGTCCGAAACGACCCAAAACATGAGTCTGGGGTCCAATGGGGTGGATTGGGCGCGTTCATTGCAAAAAATACCGACGCGACTTTATTGCACGAACTTGTGCATTAATTGCACCAGTTCTGCACGTTTTGCACCGAAGTTTGTGTAGTTACGAAACGGTCCGAAACGACGCAAAACATGAGTTTGGGGTCCAATGGGGTGGATCGGCTGCGTTCGTTGCTAAAAATTCCGACGCGACTTCGTTGCATGAAATTGTGCAGTAATATCACCAGTTTGGCCCATTTTGCACCGAAGATTGTGCAGTAATGAACCGGTCTGAAACGACGCAAAATATGAGTTTGGGGTCCAATGGGGTGGATCGGCTGCGTTCGTTGCTAAAAATTCCGACGCGACTTCGTTGCACGAACTTGTGCATTAATTGCACCAGTTCAGCACGTTTTGCACCGAAGTTCGTGCAGTTACGAAATGGTCCGAAACGACCCAAAACATGAGTCTGGGGTCTAATGCGGTGGATCGGGGGCGTTCGTTGCAAAAAATACAGACACAACTTTGTTGCACGAACTTGTGCATTAATCGCACCAGTTTAGCACGTTTTGCACCAAAGTTTGTGTAGTTACGAAACGGACAGAAACGACCCAAAACATGAGTTTGCGGTCCAATTGGTGGATCGGCTGCGTTCGTTGCTAAAAATTCCGACGCGACTTTGTTGCACAAACTTGTGCATTAATTGCACCAGTTCAGCACGTTTTGCACCGAAGTTTGTGTAGTTACGAAACGGACAGAAACGACCCAAAACATGAGTTTGCGGTCCAATGGGTGGATCGGCTGCGTTCGTTGCTAAAAATTCCGACGCGACTTCGTTGCACGAACTTGTGCATTAATTGCACCAGTTCAGCACATTTTGCACCGAAGTTCGTGCAGTTACGAAATGGTCCGAAACGACCCAAAACATGAGTCTGGGGTCTAATGGGGTGGATCGGGGTCGTTCGTTGCAAAAAATACCGACGCGACTTTGTAGCACGAACTTGTGCATTAATTGCACCTGTTCAACACGTTTTGCACCAAAGTTTGTGTAGTTACGAAACGGACAGAAACGACCCAAAACATGAGTTTGCGGTCCAATGAGTGGATCGGCTGCGTACGTTGCTAAAAATTCCGACGCGACTTTGTTGCACGAACTTGTGCAGTAATTGCACCAGTTCAGCACGTTTTGCACCAAAGTTTGTGTAGTTACGAAACGGACAGAAACGACCCAAAACATGAGTTTGCGGTCCAATGGGTGGATCGGCTGCGTTCGTTGCTAAAAATTCCGACGCGACTTTGTTGCACAAACTTGTGCATTAATTGCACCAGTTCAGCACGTTTGGCACCGAAGTTTGTGTAGTTACGAAACGGACAGAAACGACCCAAAACATGAGTTTGCGGTCCAATGGGTGGATCGGCTTTGTTCGTTGCTAAAAATTCCCACGCGACTTCGTTGCACGAACTTGTGCATTAATTGCACCAGTTCAGCACGTTTTGCACCGAAGTTCGTGCAGTTACGAAATGGTCCGAAATGACCAAAAACATGAGTTTGGGGTCCAATGGGGTGGATCGGCTGCGTTCGTTGCTAAAAATTCCGACGCGACTTCGTTGCACGAACTTGTGCATTAATGGCACCAGTTCGGCCCATTTTGCACCGAAGTTCGTGCAGTAACGAAACGGTCCGAAACGACCCAAAACATGAGTCTGGGGTCCAATGGGGTGGATTGGGCGCGTTCGTTCCAAAAAATACCGACACGACTTTATTGCACGAACTTGTGCATTAATTGCACCAGTTCAGCACGTTTTGCACCGAAGTTCGTGCAGTTACGAAACGGTCCGAAACGACCCAAAACATGAGTCTGGGGTCCAATGGGGTGGATCGGGGGCGTTCGTTGCAAAAAATACCGACGCGACTTTGTTGCACGAACTTGTGCATTAATTGCACCTGTTCAACACGTTTTGCACCAAAGTTTGTGTAGTTACGAAACGGTCCGAAACGACCCAAAACATGAGTCTGGGGTCCAATGGGGTGGATCGGGGGCGTTCGTTGCAAAACATACCGACGCGACTTTGTTGCACGAACTTGTGCATTAATTGCACCAGTTCAGCACGTTTTGCACCGAAGTTTGTGTAGTTACGAAACGGACAGAAACGACCCAAAACATGAGTTTGTGGTCCAATGGGTGGATCGGCTGCGTTCGTTGCTAAAAATTCCGACGCGACTTCGTTGCACGAACTTGTGCATTAATTGCACCAGTTCAACACGTTTTGCACCGAAGTTCGTGCAGTTACGAAATGGTCCGAAACGACCCAAAACATGAGTCTGGGGTCTAATGGGGTGGATCGGGGGCGTTCGTTGCAAAAAATACCGACGCGACTTTGTTGCACGAACTTGTGCATTAATTGCACCTGTTCAACACGTTTTGCACCAAAGTTTGTGTAGTTACGAAACGGACAGAAACGACCCAAAACATGAGTTTGCGGTCCAATTGGTGGATGGGCTGCGTTCGTTGCTAAAAATTCCGACGCGACTTTGTTGCGCAAACTTGTGCATTAATTGCACCAGTTCAGCACGTTTTGCACCGAAGTTTGTGTAGTTACGAAACGGACAGAAACGACCCAAAACATGAGTTTGGGGTCCAATGGGTGGATCGGCTGCGTTCGTTGCTAAAAATTCCGACGCGACTTCGTTGCACGAACTTGTGCATTAATTGCACCACTTCAGCACGTTTTGCACCGAAGTTCGTGCAGTTACGAAATGGTCCGAAACGACCCAAAACATGAGTCTGGGGTCTAATGGGGTGGATCGGGGGCGTTCGTTGCAAAAAATACCGACGCGACTTTGTTGCACGAACTTGTGCATTAATTGCACCTGTTCAACACGTTTTGCACCAAAGTTTGTGTAGTTACGAAACGGACAGAAACGACCCAAAACATGAGTTTGCGGTCCAATGAGTGGATCGGCTACGTTCGTTGCTAAAAATTCCGACGCGACTTTGTTGCACGAACTTGTGCATTAATTGCACCAGTTCAGCACGTTTTGCACCGAAGTTTGTGTAGTTACGAAACGGTCCGAAATGACCCAAAACATGAGATTGGGGTCCAATGGGGTGGATCGGGGGTGTTCGTTGCAAAAAATACAGACGCGACTTTGTTGCACGAAATTGTGCATTAATTGCACCTGTTCAACACGTTTTGCACCAAAGTTTGTGTAGTTACGAAACGGACAGAAACGACCCAAAACATGAGTTTGCGGTCCAATGAGTGGATCGGCTGCATTCGTTGCTAAAAATTCCGACGCGACTTTGTTGCACGAACTTGTGCATTAATTGCACCAGTTCAGCACGTTTTGCACCGAAGTTTGTGTAGTTACGAAACGGACAGAAACGACCCAAAACATGAGTTTGCGGTCCAATGGGTGGATCGGCTGCGTTCGTTGCTAAAAATTCCGACGCGACTTCGTTGCACGAACTTGTGCATTAATTGCACCAGTTCAGCACGTTTTGCACCGAAGTTCGTGCAGTTACGAAATGGTCTGAAATGACCAAAAACATGAGTTTGGGGTCCAATGGGGTGGATCGGCTGCGTTCGTTGCTAAAAATTTTGACGCGCCTTCGTTGCACGAACTTGTGCATTAATGGCACCAGTTCGGCCCATTTTGCACCGAAGTTTGTGTAGTTACGAAACGGACAGAAACGACCCAAAACATGAGTTTGCGGTCCAATGGGTGGATCGGCTGCGTTCGTTGCTAAAAATTCCGACGCGACTTCGTTGCACGACCTTGTGCATTAATTGCCCCAGTTCAGCACGTTTTCCACTGAAGTTCGTGCAGTTACGAAATGGTCCGAAACGACCCAAAACATGAGTCTGGGGTCTAATGCGGTGGATCGGGGGCGTTCGTTGCAAAAAATACCGACGCGACTTCGTTGCATGAAATTGTGCAGTAATATCACCAGTTTGGCCCATTTTGCACCGAAGATTGTGCAGTAACGAACCGGTCTGAAACGACGCAAAATATGAGTTTGGGGTCCAATGGGGTGGATCGGCTGCGTTCGTTGCTAAAAATTCCGACGCGACTTCGTTGCACGAACTTGTGCATTAATTGCACCAGTTCAGCACGTTTTGCACCGAAGTTCGTGCAGTTACGAAATGGTCCGAAACGACCCAAAACATGAGTCTGGGGTCTAATGCGGTGGATCGGGGGCGTTCGTTGCAAAAAATACAGACACGACTTTGTTGCACGAACTTGTGCATTAATTGCACCAGTTCAGCACGTTTTGCACCGAAGTTTGTGTAGTTACGAAACGGTCCGAAACGACCCAAAACATGAGTTTGGGGTCCAATGGGGTGGATCGGGGGTGTTCGTTGCGGAAAATTCCGACGCAACTTAACTGAATGAACTTGTGCATTAATGTCACCAGTTCGGCCCATTTTGCATAGAAGTTCGTGCTGTAACGAAACGGTTATAAATGACCTAAAACATGAGTTTCGGGTCCAATTGGGTCGATCGACTGTGTTCGTTGCTAAAATTTCCGACGCAACTTCGTTGCATGAAATTGTGCAGTAGTATCACCAGTTCGGCCCATTTTGCACCAAAGTTCGTGCAGTAACGAAACGGTCCGAAACGACCCAAAACATGAGTCTTGGGTCCAATGGGGTGGATCGGGGGCGTTCGTTGCAAAAAATACCGACGCGACTTTGTTGCACGAACTTGTGCATTAATTGCACCAGTTCAGCACGTTTTGCACTGAAGTTTGTGTAGTTACAAAACGGACACAAATGACCCAAAACATGAGTTTCCGGTCCAATGGGTGGATTGGCTGCGTTCGTTGCTAAAAATTCCGACGCGACTTCGTTGCACGAACTTGTGCATTAATTGCACCAGTTCAGCACGTTTTGCACTAAAGTTCGTGCAGTTACGAAATGGTCCAAAATGACAAAAACATGAGTTTGGGGTCCAATGGGGTGGATCGGCTGCGTTCGTTGCTAAAAATTCCGACGCGACTTCGTTGCACGAATTTGTGCATTAATGGTACCAGTTCGGCCCATTTTGCACCAAAGTTCGTGTAGTAACAAAACGGTCCGAAACGACCCAAAACATGAGTCTGGGGTCCAATGGGGTGGATTGGGCGCGTTCGTTGCAAAAAATACCGACGCGACTTCGTTGCACGAACTTGTGCATTAATTGCACCAGTTCAGCACGTTTTGCACCGAAGTTCGTGCAGTTACGAAATGGTCCGAAACGACCCAAAACATGAGTCTGGGGTCTAATGGGGTGGATCGGGGGCGTTCGTTGCTAAAAATTCCGACGCGACTTCGTTGCACGAACTTGTGCAGTAATATCACCAGTTTGGCCCATTTTGCACCGAAGATTGTGCAGTAATGAACCGGTCTGAAACGACGCAAAATATGAGTTTAAGGTCCAATGGGGTGGATCGGCTGCGTTCGTTGCTAAAAATTCCGACGCGACTTTGTTGCACGAACTTGTGCATTAATTGCACCAGTTCAGCACGTTTTGCACCGAAGTTCGTGCAGTTACGAAACGGTCCGAAACGACCCAAAACATGAGTCTGGGGTCTAATGCGGTGGATCGGGGGCGTTCGTTGCAAAAAATACAGACACAACTTTGTTGCACGAACTTGTGCATTAATTGCACCAGTTCCGCACGTTTTGCACCGAAGTTTGTGTAGTTACGAAACGGACAGAAACGACCCAAAACATGAGTTTGCGGTCCAATGGGTGGATCGGCTGCGTTCGTTGCTAAAAATTCCGACGCGACTTTGTTGCACAAACTTGTGCATTAATTGCACCAGTTCAGCACGTTTTGCACCGAAGTTTGTGTAGTTACGAAACGGACAGAAACGACCCAAAACATGAGTTTGCGGTCCAATGGGTGGATCGGCTGCGTTCGTTGCTAAAAATTCCGACGCGACTTCGTTGCACGAACTTGTGCATTAATTGCACCAGTTCAGCACATTTTGCACCGAAGTTCGTGCAGTTACGAAATGGTCCGAAACGACCCAAAGCATGAGTCTGGGGTCTAATGGGGTGGATCGGGGTCGTTCGTTGCAAAAAATACCGACGCGACTTTGTTGCACGAACTTGTGCATTAATTGCACCTGTTCAACACGTTTTGCACCAAAGTTTGTGTAGTTACGAAACGGACAGAAACGACCCAAAACATGAGTTTGCGGTCCAATGAGTGGATCGGCTGCGTACGTTGCTAAAAATTCCGACGCGACTTTGTTGCACGAACTTGTGCAGTAATTGCACCAGTTCAGCACGTTTTGCACCAAAGTTTGTGTAGTTACGAAACGGACAGAAACGACCCAAAACATGAGTTTGCGGTCCAATGGGTGGATCGGCTGCGTTCGTTGCTAAAAATTCCGACGCGACTTTGTTGCACAAACTTGTGCATTAATTGCACCAGTACAGCACGTTTGGCACCGAAGTTTGTGTAGTTACGAAACGGACAGAAACGACCCAAAACATGAGTTTGCGGTCCAATGGGTGGATCGGCTTTGTTCGTTGCTAAAAATTCCCACGCGACTTCGTTGCACGAACTTGTGCATTAATTGCACCAGTTCAGCACGTTTTGCACCGAAGTTCGTGCAGTTACGAAATGGTCCGAAATGACCAAAAACATGAGTTTGGGGTCCAATGGGGTGGATCGGCTGCGTTCGTTGCTAAAAATTCCGACGCGACTTCGTTGCACGAACTTGTGCATTAATGGCACCAGTTCGGCCCATTTTGCACCGAAGTTCGTGCAGTAACGAAACGGTCCGAAACGACCCAAAACATGAGTCTGGGGTCCAATGGGGTGGATTGGGCGCGTTCGTTGCAAAAAATACCGACACGACTTTATTGCACGAACTTGTGCATTAATTGCACCAGTTCAGCACGTTTTGCACCGAAGTTCGTGCAGTTACGAAACGGTCCGAAACGACCCAAAACATGAGTCTGGGGTCCAATGGGGTGGATCGGGGGCGTTCGTTGCAAAAAATACCGACGCGACTTTGTTGCACGAACTTGTGCATTAATTGCACCTGTTCAACACGTTTTGCACCAAAGTTTGTGTAGTTACGAAACGGTCCGAAACGACCCAAAACATGAGTCTGGGGTCCAATGGGGTGGATCGGGGGCGTTCGTTGCAAAACATACCGACGCGACTTTGTTGCACGAACTTGTGCATTAATTGCACCAGTTCAGCACGTTTTGCACCGAAGTTTGTGTAGTTACGAAACGGACAGAAACGACCCAAAACATGAGTTTGTGGTCCAATGGGTGGATCGGCTGCGTTCGTTGCTAAAAATTCCGACGCGACTTCGTTGCACGAACTTGTGCATTAATTGCACCAGTTCAGCACGTTTTGCACCGAAGTTCGTGCAGTTACGAAATGGTCCGAAACGACCCAAAACATGAGTCTGGGGTCTAATGGGGTGGATCGGGGGCGTTCGTTGCAAAAAATACCGACACGACTTTGTTGCACGAACTTGTGCATTAATTGCACCTGTTCAACACGTTTTGCACCAAAGTTTGTGTAGTTACGAAACGGACAGAAACGACCCAAAACATGAGTTTGCGGTCCAATGAGTGGATCGGCTACGTTCGTTGCTAAAAATTCCGACGCGACTTTGTTGCACGAACTTGTGCATTAATTGCACCAGTTCAGCACGTTTTGCACCGAAGTTTGTGTAGTTACGAAACGGTCCGAAATGACCCAAAACATGAGATTGGGGTCCAATGGGGTGGATCGGGGGTGTTCGTTGCAAAAAATACAGACGCGACTTTGTTGCACGAACTTGTGCATTAATTGCACCTGTTCAACACGTTTTGCACCAAAGTTTGTGTAGTTACGAAACGGACAGAAACGACCCAAAACATGAGTTTGCGGTCCAATGAGTGGATCGGCTGCGTACGTTGCTAAAAATTCCGACGCGACTTTGTTGCACGAACTTGTGCAGTAATTGCACCAGTTCAGCACGTTTTGCACCAAAGTTTGTGTAGTTACGAAACGGACAGAAACGACCCAAAACATGAGTTTGCGGTCCAATGGGTGGATCGGCTGCGTTCGTTGCTAAAAATTCCGACGCGACTTCGTTGCACGAACTTGTGCATTAATTGCACCAGTTCAGCACGTTTTGCACCGAAGTTCGTGCAGTTACGAAATGGTCCGAAACGACCCAAAACATGAGTCTGGGGTCTAATGGGGTGGATCGGGGGCGTTCGTTGCAAAAAATACCGACGCGACTTTGTTGCACGAACTTGTGCATTAATTGCACCTGTTCAACACGTTTTGCACCAAAGTTTGTGTAGTTACGAAACGGACAGAAACGACCCAAAACATGAGTTTGTGGTCCAATGAGTGGATCGGCTACGTTCGTTGCTAAAAATTCCGACGCGACTTTGTTGCACGAACTTGTGCATTAATTGCACCAGTTCAGCACGTTTTGCACCGAAGTTTGTGTAGTTACGAAACGGTCCGAAATGACCCAAAACATGAGATTGGGGTCCAATGGGGTGGATCGGGGGTGTTCGTTGCAAAAAATACAGACGCGACTTTGTTGCACGAACTTGTGCATTAATTGCACCAGTTCCGCACGTTTTGCACCGAAGTTTGTGTAGTTACGAAACGGACAGAAACGACCCAAAACATGAGTTTGCGGTCCAATGGGTGGATCGGCTGCGTTCGTTGCTAAAAATTCCGACGCGACTTTGTTGCACAAACTTGTGCATTAATTGCACCAGTTCAGCACGTTTTGCACCGAAGTTTGTGTAGTTACGAAACGGACAGAAACGACCCAAAACATGAGTTTGCGGTCCAATGGGTGGATCGGCTGCGTTCGTTGCTAAAAATTCCGACGCGACTTCGTTGCACGAACTTGTGCATTAATTGCACCAGTTCAGCACGTTTTGCACCGAAGTTCGTGCAGTTACGAAATGGTCCGAAACGACCCAAAGCATGAGTCTGGGGTCTAATGGGGTGGATCGGGGTCGTTCGTTGCAAAAAATACCGACGCGACTTTGTTGCACGAACTTGTGCATTAATTGCACCTGTTCAACACGTTTTGCACCAAAGTTTGTGTAGTTACGAAACGGACAGAAACGACCCAAAACATGAGTTTGCGGTCCAATGAGTGGATCGGCTGCGTTCGTTGCTAAAAATTCCGACGCGACTTCGTTGCACGAACTTGTGCATTAATTGCACCAGTTCAGCACGTTTTGCACCGAAGTTTGTGTAGTTACGAAACGGTCCGAAATGACCCAAAACATGAGATTGGGGTCCAATGGGGTGGATCGGGGGTGTTCGTTGCAAAAAATACAGACGCGACTTTGTTGCACGAACTTGTGCATTAATTGCACCAGTTCCGCACGTTTTGCACCGAAGTTTGTGTAGTTACGAAACGGACAGAAACGACCCAAAACATGAGTTTGCGGTCCAATGGGTGGATCGGCTGCGTTCGTTGCTAAAAATTCCGACGCGACTTTGTTGCACAAACTTGTGCATTAATTGCACCAGTTCAGCACGTTTTGCACCGAAGTTTGTGTAGTTACGAAACGGACAGAAACGACCCAAAACATGAGTTTGCGGTCCAATGGGTGGATCGGCTGCGTTCGTTGCTAAAAATTCCGACGCGACTTCGTTGCACGAACTTGTGCATTAATTGCACCAGTTCAGCACGTTTTGCACCGAAGTTCGTGCAGTTACGAAATGGTCCGAAACGACCCAAAGCATGAGTCTGGGGTCTAATGGGGTGGATCGGGGTCGTTCGTTGCAAAAAATACCGACGCGACTTTGTTGCACGAACTTGTGCATTAATTGCACCTGTTCAACACGTTTTGCACCAAAGTTTGTGTAGTTACGAAACGGACAGAAACGACCCAAAACATGAGTTTGTGGTCCAATGGGTGGATCGGCTGCGTTCGTTGCTAAAAATTCCGACGCGACTTCGTTGCACGAACTTGTGCATTAATTGCACCAGTTCAGCACGTTTTGCACCGAAGTTCGTGCAGTTACGAAATGGTCCGAAACGACCCAAAACATGAGTCTGGGGTCTAATGGGGTGGATCGGGGGCGTTCGTTGCAAAAAATACCGACGCGACTTTGTTGCACGAACTTGTGCATTAATTGCACCTGTTCAACACGTTTTGCACCAAAGTTTGTGTAGTTACGAAACGGACAGAAACGACCCAAAACATGAGTTTGTGGTCCAATGAGTGGATCGGCTACGTTCGTTGCTAAAAATTCCGACGCGACTTTGTTGCACGAACTTGTGCATTAATTGCACCAGTTCAGCACGTTTTGCACCGAAGTTTGTGTAGTTACGAAACGGTCCGAAATGACCCAAAACATGAGATTGGGGTCCAATGGGGTGGATCGGGGGTGTTCGTTGCAAAAAATACAGACGCGACTTTGGTGCACGAACTTGTGCAGTAATTGCACCAGTTCAGCACGTTTTGCACCGAAGTTTGTGTAGTTACGAAACGGACAGAAACGACCCAAAACATGAGTTTGCGGTCCAATGGGTGGATCGGCTGCGTTCGTTGCTAAAAATTCCGACGCGACTTTGTTGCACAAACTTGTGCATTAATTGCACCAGTTCAGCACGTTTGGCACCGAAGTTTGTGTAGTTACGAAACGGACAGAAACGACCCAAAACATGAGTTTGCGGTCCAATGGGTGGATCGGCTTTGTTCGTTGCTAAAAATTCCCACGCGACTTCGTTGCACGAACTTGTGCATTAATTGCACCAGTTCGGCCCATTTTGCACCGAAGTTCGTGCAGTAACGAAACGGTCCGAAACGACCCAAAACATGAGTCTGGGGTCCAATGGGGTGGATTGGGCGCGTTCGTTGCAAAAAATACCGACACGACTTTATTGCACGAACTTGTGCATTAATTGCACCAGTTCAGCACGTTTTGCACCGAAGTTCGTGCAGTTACGAAACGGTCCGAAACGACCCAAAACATGAGTCTGGGGTCCAATGGGGTGGATCGGGGGCGTTCGTTGCAAAAAATACCGACGCGACTTTGTTGCACGAACTTGTGCATTAATTGCACCTGTTCAACACGTTTTGCACCAAAGTTTGTGTAGTTACGAAACGGTCCGAAACGACCCAAAACATGAGTCTGGGGTCCAATGGGGTGGATCGGGGGCGTTCGTTGCAAAACATACCGACGCGACTTTGTTGCACGAACTTGTGCATTAATTGCACCAGTTCAGCACGTTTTGCACCGAAGTTTGTGTAGTTACGAAACGGACAGAAACGACCCAAAACATGAGTTTGTGGTCCAATGGGTGGATCGGCTGCGTTCGTTGCTAAAAATTCCGACGCGACTTCGTTGCACGAACTTGTGCATTAATTGCACCAGTTCAGCACGTTTTGCACCGAAGTTCGTGCAGTTACGAAATGGTCCGAAACGACCCAAAACATGAGTCTGGGGTCTAATGGGGTGGATCGGGGGCGTTCGTTGCAAAAAATACCGACGCGACTTTGTTGCACGAACTTGTGCATTAATTGCACCTGTTCAACACGTTTTGCACCAAAGTTTGTGTAGTTACGAAACGGACAGAAACGACCCAAAACATGAGTTTGCGGTCCAATGAGTGGATCGGCTACGTTCGTTGCTAAAAATTCCGACGCGACTTTGTTGCACGAACTTGTGCATTAATTGCACCAGTTCAGCACGTTTTGCACCGAAGTTTGTGTAGTTACGAAACGGTCCGAAATGACCCAAAACATGAGATTGGGGTCCAATGGGGTGGATCGGGGGTGTTCGTTGCAAAAAATACAGACGCGACTTTGTTGCACGAACTTGTGCATTAATTGCACCTGTTCAACACGTTTTGCACCAAAGTTTGTGTAGTTACGAAACGGACAGGAACGACCCAAAACATGAGTTTGCGGTCCAATGAGTGGATCGGCTGCATTCGTTGCTAAAAATTCCGACGCGACTTTGTTGCACGAACTTGTGCATTAATTGCACCAGTTCCGCACGTTTTGCACCGAAGTTTGTGTAGTTACGAAACGGACAGAAACGACCCAAAACATGAGTTTGCGGTCCAATGGGTGGATCGGCTGCGTTCGTTGCTAAAAATTCCGACGCGACTTTGTTGCACAAACTTGTGCATTAATTGCACCAGTTCAGCACGTTTTGCACCGAAGTTTGTGTAGTTACGAAACGGACAGAAACGACCCAAAACATGAGTTTGCGGTCCAATGGGTGGATCGGCTGCGTTCGTTGCTAAAAATTCCGACGCGACTTCGTTGCACGAACTTGTGCATTAATTGCACCAGTTCAGCACGTTTTGCACCGAAGTTCGTGCAGTTACGAAATGGTCCGAAACGACCCAAAACATGAGTCTGGGGTCTAATGGGGTGGATCGGGGTCGTTCGTTGCAAAAAATACCGACGCGACTTTGTTGCACGAACTTGTGCATTAATTGCACCTGTTCAACACGTTTTGCACCAAAGTTTGTGTAGTTACGAAACGGACAGAAACGACCCAAAACATGAGTTTGCGGTCCAATGAGTGGATCGGCTGCGTACGTTGCTAAAAATTCCGACGCGACTTTGTTGCACGAACTTGTGCAGTAATTGCACCAGTTCAGCACGTTTTGCACCAAAGTTTGTGTAGTTACGAAACGGACAGAAACGACCCAAAACATGAGTTTGCGGTCCAATGGGTGGATCGGCTGCGTTCGTTGCTAAAAATTCCGACGCGACTTTGTTGCACAAACTTGTGCATTAATTGCACCAGTTCAGCACGTTTGGCACCGAAGTTTGTGTAGTTACGAAACGGACAGAAACGACCCAAAACATGAGTTTGCGGTCCAATGGGTGGATCGGCTTTGTTCGTTGCTAAAAATTCCCACGCGACTTCGTTGCACGAACTTGTGCATTAATTGCACCAGTTCAGCACGTTTTGCACCGAAGTTCGTGCAGTTACGAAATGGTCCGAAATGACCAAAAACATGAGTTTGGGGTCCAATGGGGTGGATCGGCTGCGTTCGTTGCTAAAAATTCCGACGCGACTTCGTTGCACGAACTTGTGCATTAATGGCACCAGTTCGGCCCATTTTGCACCGAAGTTCGTGCAGTAACGAAACGGTCCGAAACGACCCAAAACATGAGTCTGGGGTCCAATGGGGTGGATTGGGCGCGTTCGTTGCAAAAAATACCGACACGACTTTATTGCACGAACTTGTGCATTAATTGCACCTGTTCAACACGTTTTGCACCAAAGTTTGTGTAGTTACGAAACGGTCCGAAACGACCCAAAACATGAGTCTGGGGTCCAATGGGGTGGATCGGGGGCGTTCGTTGCAAAACATACCGACGCGACTTTGTTGCACGAACTTGTGCATTAATTGCACCAGTTCAGCACGTTTTGCTCCGAAGTTTGTGTAGTGACGAAACGGACAGAAACGACCCAAAACATGAGTTTGTGGTCCAATGGGTGGATCGGCTGCGTTCGTTGCTAAAAATTCCGACGCGACTTCGTTGCACGAACTTGTGCATTAATTGCACCAGTTCAGCACGTTTTGCACCGAAGTTCGTGCAGTTACGAAATGGTCCGAAACGACCCAAAACATGAGTCTGGGGTCTAATGGGGTGGATCGGGGGCGTTCGTTGCAAAAAATACCGACGCGACTTTGTTGCACGAACTTGTGCATTAATTGCACCTGTTCAACACGTTTTGCACCAAAGTTTGTGTAGTTACGAAACGGACAGAAACGACCCAAAACATGAGTTTGCGGTCCAATGAGTGGATCGGCTACGTTCGTTGCTAAAAATTCCGACGCGACTTTGTTGCACGAACTTGTGCATTAATTGCACCAGTTCAGCACGTTTTGCACCGAAGTTTGTGTAGTTACGAAACGGTCCGAAATGACCCAAAACATTAGATTGGGGTCCAATGGGGTGGATCGGGGGTGTTCGTTGCAAAAAATACAGACGCGACTTTGTTGCACGAACTTGTGCATTAATTGCACCTGTTCAACACGTTTTGCACCAAAGTTTGTGTAGTTACGAAACGGACAGAAACGACCCAAAACATGAGTTTGCGGTCCAATGAGTGGATCGGCTGCATTCGTTGCTAAAAATTCCGACGCGACTTTGTTGCACGAACTTGTGCATTAATTGCACCAGTTCAGCACGTTTTGCACCGAAGTTTGTGTAGTTACGAAACGGACAGAAACGACCCAAAACATGAGTTTGCGGTCCAATGGGTGGATCGGCTGCGTTCGTTGCTAAAAATTCCGACGCGACTTCGTTGCACGAACTTGTGCATTAATTGCACCAGTTCAGCACGTTTTGCACCGAAGTTCGTGCAGTTACGAAATGGTCTGAAATGACCAAAAACATGAGTTTGGGGTCCAATGGGGTGGATCGGCTGCGTTCGTTGCTAAAAATTTCGACGCGCCTTCGTTGCACGAACTTGTGCATTAATGGCACCAGTTCGGCCCATTTTGCACCGAAGTTTGTGTAGTTACGAAACGGACAGAAACGACCCAAAACATGAGTTTGCGGTCCAATGGGTGGATCGGCTGCGTTCGTTGCTAAAAATTCCGACGCGACTTCGTTGCACGACCTTGTGCATTAATTGCCCCAGTTCAGCACGTTTTCCACTAAAGTTCGTGCAGTTACGAAATGGTCCGAAACGACCCAAAACATGAGTCTGGTGTCTAATGCGGTGGATCGGGGGCGTTCGTTGCAAAAAATACCGACGCGACTTCGTTGCATGAAATTGTGCAGTAATATCACCAGTTTGGCCCATTTTGCACCGAAGATTGTGCAGTAACGAACCGGTCTGAAACGACGCAAAATATGAGTTTGGGGTCCAATGGGGTGGATCGGCTGCGTTCGTTGCTAAAAATTCCGACGCGACTTCGTTGCACGA
This sequence comes from Panicum miliaceum, assembly GCA_032594955.1. NCBI lineage: Eukaryota > Viridiplantae > Streptophyta > Magnoliopsida > Poales > Poaceae > Panicum > Panicum miliaceum. The sequence continues at coordinate 23,741 of JAVRNH010000092.1, read as the reverse complement.
ACTTGTGCATTAATTGCACCAGTTCAGCACGTTTTGCACCGAAGTTCGTGCAGTTACGAAATGGTCCGAAACGACCCAAAACATGAGTCTGGGGTCTAATGCGGTGGATCGGGGGCGTTCGTTGCAAAAAAATACAGACACGACTTTGTTGCACGAACTTGTGCATTAATTGCACCAGTTCAGCACGTTTTGCACCGAAGTTTGTGTAGTTACAAACGGACAGAAACGACCCAAAACATGAGTTTGCGGTCCAATGTGTGGATCGGCTGCGTTCGTTGCTAAAAATTCCGACGCGACTTTGTTGCACGAACTTGTGCATTAATTGCACCAGTTCAGCACGTTTTGCACCGAAGTTTGTGTAGTTACGAAACGGTCCGAAACGACCCAAAACATGAGTTTGGGGTCCAATGGGGTGGATCGGGGGTGTTCGTTGCGGAAAATTCCGACGCAACTTAACTGAATGAACTTGTGCATTAATGTCACCAGTTCGGCCCATTTTGCATAGAAGTTCGTGCTGTAACGAAACGGTTATAAATGACCTAAAACATGAGTTTCGGGTCCAATTGGGTCGATCGACTGTGTTCGTTGCTAAAATTTCCGACGCAACTTCGTTGCATGAAATTGTGCAGTAGTATCACCAGTTCGGCCCATTTTGCACCAAAGTTCGTGCAGTAACGAAACGGTCCGAAACGACCCAAAACATGAGTCTTGGGTCCAATGGGGTGGATCGGGGGCGTTCGTTGCAAAAAATACCGACGCGACTTTGTTGCACGAACTTGTGCATTAATTGCACCAGTTCAGCACGTTTTGCACTGAAGTTTGTGTAGTTACAAAACGGACACAAATGACCCAAAACATGAGTTTCCGGTCCAATGGGTGGATTGGCTGCGTTCGTTGCTAAAAATTCCGACGCGACTTCGTTGCACGAACTTGTGCATTAATTGCACCAGTTCAGCACGTTTTGCACTGAAGTTCGTGCAGTTACGAAATGGTCCAAAATGACAAAAACATGAGTTTGGGGTCCAATGGGGTGGATCGGCTGCGTTCGTTGCTAAAAATTCCGACGCGACTTCGTTGCACGAATTTGTGCATTAATGGTACCAGTTCGGCCCATTTTGCACCAAAGTTCGTGTAGTAACAAAACGGTCCGAAACGACCCAAAACATGAGTCTGGGGTCCAATGGGGTGGATTGGGCGCGTTCGTTGCAAAAAATACCGACGCGACTTTATTGCACGAACTTGTGCATTAATTGCACCAGTTCAGCACGTTTTGCACCGAAGTTTGTGTAGTTACGAAACGGTCCGAAACGACGCAAAACATGAGTTTGGGGTCCAATGGGGTGGATCGGCTGCGTTCGTTGCTAAAAATTCCGACGCGACTTCGTTGCATGAAATTGTGCAGTAATATCACCAGTTTGGCCCATTTTGCACCGAAGATTGTGCAGTAATGAACCGGTCTGAAACGACGCAAAATATGAGTTTGGGGTCCAATGGGGTGGATCGGCTGCGTTCGTTGCTAAAAATTCCGACGCGACTTCGTTGCACGAACTTGTGCATTAATTGCACCAGTTCAGCACGTTTTGCACCGAAGTTCGTGCAGTTACGAAATGGTCCGAAACGACCCAAAACATGAGTCTGGGGTCTAATGCGGTGGATCGGGGGCGTTCGTTGCAAAAAATACAGACACGACTTTGTTGCACGAACTTGTGCATTAATCGCACCAGTTTAGCACGTTTTGCACCAAAGTTTGTGTAGTTACGAAATGGACAGAAACGACCCAAAACATGAGTTTGCGGTCCAATTGGTGGATCGGCTGCGTTCGTTGCTAAAAATTCCGACGCGACTTTGTTGCACAAACTTGTGCATTAATTGCACCAGTTCAGCACGTTTTGCACCGAAGTTTGTGTAGTTACGAAACGGACAGAAACGACCCAAAACATGAGTTTGCGGTCCAATGGGTGGATCGGCTGCGTTCGTTGCTAAAAATTCCGACGCGACTTCGTTGCACGAACTTGTGCATTAATTGCACCAGTTCAGCACGTTTTGCACCGAAGTTCGTGCAGTTACGAAATGGTCCGAAACGACCCAAAACATGAGTCTGGGGTCTAATGGGGTGGATCGGGGTCGTTCGTTGCAAAAAATACCGACGCGACTTTGTTGCACGAACTTGTGCATTAATTGCACCTGTTCAACACGTTTTGCACCAAAGTTTGTGTAGTTACGAAACGGACAGAAACGACCCAAAACATGAGTTTGCGGTCCAATGAGTGGATCGGCTGCGTACGTTGCTAAAAATTCCGACGCGACTTTGTTGCACGAACTTGTGCAGTAATTGCACCAGTTCAGCACGTTTTGCACCAAAGTTTGTGTAGTTACGAAACGGACAGAAACGACCCAAAACATGAGTTTGCGGTCCAATGGGTGGATCGGCTGCGTTCGTTGCTAAAAATTCCAACGCGACTTTGTTGCACAAACTTGTGCATTAATTGCACCAGTTCAGCACGTTTGGCACCGAAGTTTGTGTAGTTACGAAACGGACAGAAACGACCCAAAACATGAGTTTGCGGTCCAATGGGTGGATCGGCTTTGTTCGTTGCTAAAAATTCCCACGCGACTTCGTTGCACGAACTTGTGCATTAATTGCACCAGTTCAGCACGTTTTGCACCGAAGTTCGTGCAGTTACGAAATGGTCCGAAATGACCAAAAACATGAGTTTGGGGTCCAATGGGGTGGATCGGCTGCGTTCGTTGCTAAAAATTCCGACGCGACTTCGTTGCACGAACTTGTGCATTAATGGCACCAGTTCGGCCCATTTTGCACCGAAGTTCGTGCAGTAACGAAACGGTCCGAAACGACCCAAAACATGAGTCTGGGGTCCAATGGGGTGGATTGGGCGCGTTCGTTGCAAAAAATACCGACACGACTTTATTGCACGAACTTGTGCATTAATTGCACCAGTTCAGCACGTTTTGCACCGAAGTTCGTGCAGTTACGAAACGGTCCGAAACGACCCAAAACATGAGTCTGGGGTCCAATGGGGTGGATCGGGGGCGTTCGTTGCAAAAAATACCGACGCGACTTTGTTGCACGAACTTGTGCATTAATTGCACCAGTTCAGCACGTTTTGCACCGAAGTTTGTGTAGTTACGAAACGGACAGAAACGACCCAAAACATGAGTGTGCGGTCCAATGGGTGGATCGGCTGCGTTCGTTGCTAAAAATTCCGACGCGACTTCGTTGCATGAAATTGTGCAGTAATATCACCAGTTTGGCCCATTTTGCACCGAAGTTTGTGCAGTAACGAACCGGTCTGAAACGTCGCAAAATATGAGTTTGGGGTCCAATGGGGTGGATCGGCTGCGTTCGTTGCTAAAAATTCCGACGCAACTTCGTTGCACGAACTTGTGCATTAATTGCACCAGTTCAGCACGTTTTGCACTAAAGTTCGTGCAGTTACGAAATGGTCCGAAATGACAAAAACATGAGTTTGGGGTCCAATGGGGTGGATCGGCTGCGTTCGTTGCTAAAAATTCCGACGCGACTTCGTTGCACGAATTTGTGCATTAATGGCACCAGTTCGGCCCATTTTGCACCAAAGTTCGTGTAGTAACGAAACGGTCCGAAACGACCCAAAACATGAGTCTGGGGTCCACTGGGGTGGATTGGGCGCGTTCGTTGCAAAAAATACCGACGCGACTTTATTGCACGAACTTGTGCATTAATTGCACCAGTTCAGCACGTTTTGCACCGAAGTTTGTGTAGTTACGAAACGGTCCGAAACGACGCAAAACATGAGTTTGGGGTCCAATGGGGTGGATCGGCTGCGTTCGTTGCTAAAAATTCCGACGCGACTTCGTTGCATGAAATTGTGCAGTAATATCACCAGTTTGGCCCATTTTGCACCGAAGTTTGTGCAGTAACGAACCGGTCTGAAACGTCGCAAAATATGAGTTTGGGGTCCAATGGGGTGGATCGGCTGCGTTCGTTGCTAAAAATTCCGACGCGACTTCGTTGCACGAACTTGTGCATTAATTGCACCAGTTCAGCACGTTTTGCACCGAAGTTCGTGCAGTTACGAAATGGTCCGAAACGACCCAAAACATGAGTCTGGGGTCCAATGGGGTGGATCGGCTGCGTTCGTTGCTAAAAATTCCGACGCGACTTCGTTGCACGAACTTGTGCATTAATTGCACCAGTTCAGCACATTTTGCACCGAAGTTCGTGCAGTTACGAAATGGTCTGAAATGACCAAAAACATGAGTTTGGGGTCCAATGGGGTGGATCGGCTGCGTTCGTTGCTAAAAATTCCGACGCGACTTCGTTGCACAAACTTGTGCATTAATGGCACCAGTTCAGCACGTTTTGCACCAAAGTTTGTGTAGTTACGAAACGGACAGAAACGACCCAAAACATGAGTTTGCGGTCCAATGGGTGGATCGGCTGCGTTCGTTGCTAAAAATTCCAACGCGACTTTGTTGCACAAACTTGTGCATTAATTGCACCAGTTCAGCACGTTTGGCACCGAAGTTTGTGTAGTTACGAAACGGACAGAAACGACCCAAAACATGAGTTTGCGGTCCAATGGGTGGATCGGCTTTGTTCGTTGCTAAAAATTCCCACGCGACTTCGTTGCACGAACTTGTGCATTAATTGCACCAGTTCAGCACGTTTTGCACCGAAGTTCGTGCAGTTACGAAATGGTCCGAAATGACCAAAAACATGAGTTTGGGGTCCAATGGGGTGGATCGGCTGCGTTCGTTGCTAAAAATTCCGACGCGACTTCGTTGCACGAACTTGTGCATTAATGGCACCAGTTCGGCCCATTTTGCACCGAAGTTCGTGCAGTAACGAAACGGTCCGAAACGACCCAAAACATGAGTCTGGGGTCCAATGGGGTGGATTGGGCGCGTTCGTTGCAAAAAATACCGACACGACTTTATTGCACGAACTTGTGCATTAATTGCACCAGTTCAGCACGTTTTGCACCGAAGTTCGTGCAGTTACGAAACGGTCCGAAACGACCCAAAACATGAGTCTGGGGTCCAATGGGGTGGATCGGGGGCGTTCGTTGCAAAAAATACCGACGCGACTTTGTTGCACGAACTTGTGCATTAATTGCACCAGTTCAGCACGTTTTGCACCGAAGTTTGTGTAGTTACGAAACGGACAGAAACGACCCAAAACATGAGTGTGCGGTCCAATGGGTGGATCGGCTGCGTTCGTTGCTAAAAATTCCGACGCGACTTTTTTGCACGAACTTGTGCATTAATTGCACCAGTTCAGCACGTTTTGCACCGAAGTTCGTGTAGTTACGAAATGGTCCCAAACGACCCAAAACATGAGATTGGGGTCCAATGGGGTGGATCGGGGGCGTTCGTTGCAAAAAATACAGACGCGACTTTGTTGCACGAACTTGTGCATTGATCGCACCAATTCAGCACGTTTTGCACAAAAGTTTGTGTAGTTACGAAACGGACAGAAACGACCCAAAACATGAGTTTGCGGTCCAATGGGTGGATCGGCTGCGTTCGTTGCTAAAAATTCCGACACGACTTCGTTGCATGAAATTGTGCAGTAATATCACCAGTTTGGCCCATTTTGCACTGAAGTTTGTGCAGTAACGAACCGGTCTGAAACGACGCAAAATATGAGTTTGGGGTCCAATGGGGTGGATCGGCTGCGTTCGTTGCAAAAAATACCGACGCGACTTTATTGCACGAACTTGTGCATTAATTGCACCAGTTCAGCACGTTTTGCACCGAAGTTTGTGTAGTTACGAAACGGTCCGAAACGACGCAAAACATGAGTTTGGGGTCCAATGGGGTGGATCGGCTGCGTTCGTTGCTAAAAATTCCGACGCGACTTCGTAGCATGAAATTGTGCAGTAATATCACTAGTTTGGCCCATTTTGCACCGAAGTTTGTGCAGTAACGAACCGGTCTGAAACGACGCAAAATATGAGTTTGGGGTCCAATGGGTGGATCGGCTGCGTTCGTTGCTAAAAATTCCGACGCGACTTCGTTGCACGAACTTGTGCATTAATTGCACCAGTTCAGCACGTTTTGCACCGAAGTTCGTGCAGTCACGAAATGGTCCGAAATGACCAAAAACATGAGTTTGGGGTCCAATGGGGTGGATCGGCTGCGTTCGTTGCTAAAAATTCCGACGCGACTTCGTTGCACGAACTTGTGCATTAATTGCACCAGTTCAGCACATTTTGCACCGAAGTTCGTGCAGTTACGAAATGGTCCGAAACGACCCAAAACATGAGTCTGGGGTCCAATGGGGTGGATCGGCTGCGTTCGTTGCTAAAAATTCCGACGCGACTTCTTTGCACGAACTTGTGCATTAATTGCACCAGTTCAGCACATTTTGCACCGAAGTTCGTGCAGTTACGAAATGGTCTGAAATGACCAAAAACATGAGTTTGGGGTCCAATGGGGTGGATCGGCTGCGTTCGTTGCTAAAAATTCCGACGCGACTTCGTTGCACAAACTTGTGCATTAATGGCACCAGTTCGGCCCATTTTGCACCGAAGTTTGTGTAGTTACGAAACGGACAGAAACGACCCAAAACATGAGTTTGCGGTCCAATGAGTGGATCGGCTGCGTTCGTTGCTAAAAATTCCGACGCGACTTTTTTGCACGAACTTGTGCATTAATTGCACCAGTTCAGCAAGTTTTGCACCGAAGTTCGTGTAGTTACGAAATGGTCCGAAACGACCCAAAACATGAGATTGGGGTCCAATGGGGTGGATCGGGGGCGTTCGTTGCAAAAAATACAGACGCGACTTTGTTGCACGAACTTGTGCATTAATCGCACCAGTTCAGCACGTTTTGCACAAAAGTTTGTGTAGTTACGAAACGGACAGAAACGACCCAAAACATGAGTTTGGGGTCCAATGGGGTGGATCGGCTGCGTTCGTTGCTAAAAATTCCGACGCGACTTCGTTGCACGAACTTGTGCATTAATGGCACCAGTTCGGCCCATTTTGCACCGAAGTTTGTGTAGTTACGAAACGGACAGAAACGACCCAAAACATGAGTTTGCGGTCCAATGGGTGGATCGGCTGCGTTCGTTGCTAAAAATTCCGACGCGACTTCGTTGCACGAACTTGTGCATTAATTGCAATAGTTCAGCACGTTTTGCACCGAAGTTCGTGCAGTTACGAAATGGTCCGAAACGACCCAAAACATGAGTCTGGGGTCTAATGGGGTGGATCGGGGGCGTTCGTTGCAAAAAATACCGACGCGACTTTGTTGCACGAACTTGTGCATTAATTGCACCTGTTCAACACGTTTTGCACCAAAGTTTGTGTAGTTACGAAACGGACAGAAACGACCCAAAACATGAGTTTGCGGTCCAATGAGTGGATCGGCTGCGTTCGTTGCTAAAAATTCCGACGCGACTTTTTTGCACGAACTTGTGCATTAATTGCACCAGTTCAGCAAGTTTTGCACCGAAGTTCGTGTAGTTACGAAATGGTCCGAAACGACCCAAAACATGAGATTGGGGTCCAATGGGGTGGATCGGGGGCGTTCGTTGCAAAAAATACAGACGCGACTTTGTTGCACGAACTTGTGCATTAATCGCACCAGTTCAGCACGTTTTGCACAAAAGTTTGTGTAGTTACGAAACGGACAGAAACGACCCAAAACATGAGTTTGGGGTCCAATGGGGTGGATCGGCTGCGTTCGTTGCTAAAAATTCCGACGCGACTTCGTTGCACGAACTTGTGCATTAATGGCACCAGTTCGGCCCATTTTGCACCGAAGTTTGTGTAGTTACGAAACGGACAGAAACGACCCAAAACATGAGTTTGCGGTCCAATGGGTGGATCGGCTGCGTTCGTTGCTAAAAATTCCGACGCGACTTCGTTGCACGAACTTGTGCATTAATTGCAATAGTTCAGCACGTTTTGCACCGAAGTTCGTGCAGTTACGAAATGGTCCGAAACGACCCAAAACATGAGTCTGGGGTCTAATGGGGTGGATCGGGGGCGTTCGTTGCAAAAAATACCGACGCGACTTTGTTGCACGAACTTGTGCATTAATTGCACCTGTTCAACACGTTTTGCACCAAAGTTTGTGTAGTTACGAAACGGACAGAAACGACCCAAAACATGAGTTTGCGGTCCAATGAGTGGATCGGCTGCGTTCGTTGCTAAAAATTCCGACGCGACTTTTTTGCACGAACTTGTGCATTAATTGCACCAGTTCAGCACGTTTTGCACCGAAGTTCGTGTAGTTACGAAATGGTCCAAAACGACCCAAAACATGAGATTGGGGTCCAATGGGGTGGATCGGGGGCGTTCGTTGCAAAAAATACAGACGCGACTTTGTTGCACGAACTTGTGCATTGATCGCACCAATTCAGCACGTTTTGCACAAAAGTTTGTGTAGTTACGAAACGGACAGAAACGACCCAAAACATGAGTTTGCGGTCCAATGGGTGGATCGGCTGCGTTCGTTGCTAAAAATTCCGACACGACTTCGTTGCATGAAATTGTGCAGTAATATCACCAGTTTGGCCCATTTTGCACTGAAGTTTGTGCAGTAACGAACCGGTCTGAAACGACGCAAAATATGAGTTTGGGGTCCAATGGGGTGGATCGGCTGCGTTCGTTGCAAAAAATACCGACGCGACTTTATTGCACGAACTTGTGCATTAATTGCACCAGTTCAGCACGTTTTGCACCGAAGTTTGTGTAGTTACGAAACGGTCCGAAACGACGCAAAACATGAGTTTGGGGTCCAATGGGGTGGATCGGCTGCGTTCGTTGCTAAAAATTCCGACGCGACTTCGTAGCATGAAATTGTGCAGTAATATCACTAGTTTGGCCCATTTTGCACCGAAGTTTGTGCAGTAACGAACCGGTCTGAAACGACGCAAAATATGAGTTTGGGGTCCAATGGGTGGATCGGCTGCGTTCGTTGCTAAAAATTCCGACGCGACTTCGTTGCACGAACTTGTGCATTAATTGCACCAGTTCAGCACGTTTTGCACCGAAGTTCGTGCAGTCACGAAATGGTCCGAAATGACCAAAAACATGAGTTTGGGGTCCAATGGGGTGGATCGGCTGCGTTCGTTGCTAAAAATTTCGACGCGACTTCGTTGCACGAACTTGTGCATTAATGGCACCAGTTCGGCCCATTTTGCACCGAAGTTCGTGCAGTAACGAAACGGTCCGAAACGACCCAAAACATGAGTCTGGGGTCCAATGGGGTGGATCGGGGGCGTTCGTTGCAAAAAATACCGACGCGACTTTGTTGCACGAACTTGTGCATTAATTGCACCTGTTCAACACGTTTTGCACCAAAGTTTGTGTCGTTACGAAACGGACAGAAACAACCCAAAACATGAATTTGCAGTCCAATGAGTGGATCGGCTGCGTTCATTGCTAAAAATTCCGACGCGACTTTGTTGCACGAACTTGTGCATTAATTGCACTAGTTCAGCACGTTTTGCACCGAAGTTTGTGTAGTTACGAAACGGACAGAAACTGGTCCAATGGGTGGATCGGCTGCGTTCGTTGCTAAAAATTCCGACGCGACTTCATTGGACGAACTTGTTGATTAATTGCACCAGTTAAGCATGTTTTGCACCGAGGTTCGTGCAGATATGAAATGGTCCGAAATGACCCAAAACATGAGTTTGAGGTCCAATGGGTTGGATCGGCTGCGTTCGTTGCTAAAATTCCGACGCGATTTCGTTGCACGAACTTGTGCATTAATGGCACCAGTTCGGCCCATTTTGCACCAAAGTTCGTGCAGTAATGAAACGGTCCGAAACGACCCAAAACATGAGTTTGGGGTCCAATGGGGTGGATCGGGGGTGTTCGTTGCGGAAAATTCCGACGCAACTTAACTGAATGAACTTGTGCATTAATGTCACCAGTTCGGCCCATTTTGCATAGAAGTTCGTGCTGTAACGAAACGGTTAGAAACGACCTAAAACATGAGTTTCGGGTCCAATTGGGTCGATCGACTGTGTTCGTTGCTAAAATTTCTGACGCAACTTCGTTGCATGAAATTGTGCAGTAATATCACCAGTTCGGCCCATTTTGCACCAAAGTTCGTGCAGTAACGAAACGGTCCGAAACGACCCAAAACATGAGTCTTGGGTCCAATGGGGTGGATCGGGGGCGTTCGTTGCAAAAAATACCGACGCGACTTTGTTGCAAGAACTTGTGCATTAATTGCACCAGTTCAGCACGTTTTGCACTGAAGTTTGTGTAGTTACGAAACGGACACAAATGACCCAAAACATGAGTTTGCGGTCCAATGGGTGGTTTGGCTGCGTTCGTTGCTAAAATTCCGACGCAACTTCGTTGCACGAACTTGTGCATTAATTGCACCAGTTCAGCACGTTTTGCACTAAAGTTCGTGCAGTTACGAAATGGTCCGAAATGACAAAAACATGAGTTTGGGGTCCAATGGGGTGGATCGGCTGCGTTCGTTGCTAAAAATTCCGACGCGACTTCGTTGCACGAAGTTGTGCATTAATGGCACCAGTTCGGCCCATTTTGCACCAAAGTTCGTGGAGTAACGAAACGGTCCGAAACGACCCAAAACATGAGTCTGGGGTCCACTGGGGTGGATTGGGCGCGTTCGTTGCAAAAAATACCGACGCGACTTTATTGCACGAACTTGTGCATTAATTGCACCAGTTCAGCACGTTTTGCACCGAAGTTCGTGCAGTTACGAAATGGTCTGAAATGACCAAAAACATGAGTTTGGGGTCCAATGGGGTGGATCGGCTGCGTTCGTTGCTAAAAATTCCGACGCGACTTCGTTGCATGAAATTGTGCAGTAATATCACCAGTTTGGCCCATTTTGCACCGAAGTTTGTGCAGTAACGAACCGGTCTGAAACGTCGCAAAATATGAGTTTGGGGTCCAATGGGGTGGATCGGCTGCGTTCGTTGCTAAAAATTCCGACGCGACTTCGTTGCACGAACTTGTGCATTAATTGCACCAGTTCAGCACGTTTTGCACCGAAGTTCGTGCAGTTACGAAATGGTCCGAAACGACCCAAAACATGAGTCTGGGGTCCAATGGGGTGGATCGGCTGCGTTCGTTGCTAAAAATTCCGACGCGACTTCGTTGCACGAACTTGTGCATTAATTGCACCAGTTCAGCACATTTTGCACCGAAGTTCGTGCAGTTACGAAATGGTCTGAAATGACCAAAAACATGAGTTTGGGGTCCAATGGGGTGGATCGGCTGCGTTCGTTGCTAAAAATTCCGACGCGACTTCGTTGCACAAACTTGTGCATTAATGGCACCAGTTCGGCCCATTTTGCACCGAAGTTTGTGTAGTTACGAAACGGACAGAAACGACCCAAAACATGAGTTTGCGGTCCAATGGGTGGATCGGCTGCGTTCGTTGCTAAAATTTCCGACGCGACTTCGTTGCACGAACTTGTGCATTAATTGCAATAGTTCAGCACGTTTTGCACCGAAGTTCGTGCAGTTACGAAATGGTCCGAAACGACCCAAAACATGAGTCTTGGGTCGAATGGGGTGGATCGGGGGCGTTCGTTGCAAAAAATACCGACGCGACTTTTTTGCACGAACTTGTGCATTAATTGCACTTGTTCAACACGTTTTGCACCAAAGTTTGTGTAGTTACGAAACGGACAGAAACGACCCAAAACATGAGTTTGCGGTCCAATGAGTGGATCGGCTGCGTTCGTTGCTAAAAATTCCGACGCGACTTTTTTGCCCGAACTTGTGCATTAATTGCACCAGTTCAGCACGTTTTGCACCGAAGTTCGTGTAGTTACGAAATGGTCCGAAACGACCCAAAACATGAGATTGGGGTCCAATGGGGTGGATCGGGGGCGTTCGTTGCAAAAAATACAGACGCGACTTTGTTGCACGAACTTGTGCATTAATCGCACCAGTTCAGCACGTTTTGCACAAAAGTTTGTGTAGTTACGAAACGGACAGAAACGACCCAAAACATGAGTTTGCGGTCCAATGGGTGGATCGGCTGCGTTCGTTGCTAAAAATTCCGACGCGACTTTGTTGCACAAACTTGTGCATTAATTGCACCAGTTCAGCACGTTTTGCACCAAAGTTTGTGTTGTTACGAAACGGACAGAAACGACCCAAAACATGAGTTTGCGGTCCAATGGGTGGTTTGGCTGCGTTCGTTGCTAAAAATTCCGACGCAACTTCGTTGCACGAACTTGTGCATTAATTGCACCAGTTCAGCACGTTTTGCACTAAAGTTCGTGCAGTTACGAAATGGTCCGAAATGACAAAAACATGAGTTTGGGGTCCAATGGGGTGGATCGGCTGCGTTCGTTGCTAAAAATTCCGACGCGACTTCGTTGCACGAATTTGTGCATTAATGGCACCAGTTCGGCCCATTTTGCACCAAAGTTCGTGTAGTAACGAAACGGTCCGAAACGACCCAAAACATGAGTCTGGGGTCCACTGGGGTGGATTGGGCGCGTTCGTTGCAAAAAATACCGACGCGACTTTATTGCACGAACTTGTGCATTAATTGCACCAGTTCAGCACGTTTTGCACCGAAGTTTGTGTAGTTACGAAACGGTCCGAAACGACGCAAAACATGAGTTTGGGGTCCAATGGGGTGGATCGGCTGCGTTCGTTGCTAAAAATTCCGACGCGACTTCGTTGCATGAAATTGTGCAGTAATATCACCAGTTTGGCCCATTTTGCACCGAAGTTTGTGAAGTAACGAACCGGTCTGAAACGTCGCAAAATATGAGTTTGGGGTCCAATGGGGTGGATCGGCTGCGTTCGTTGCTAAAAATTCCGACGCGACTTCGTTGCACGAACTTGTGCATTAATTGCACCAGTTCAGCACGTTTTGCACCGAAGTTCGTGCAGTTATGAAATGGTCCGAAACGACCCAAAACATGAGTCTGGGGTCCAATGGGGTGGATCGGCTGCGTTCGTTGTTAAAAATTCCGACGCGACTTCGTTGCACGAACTTGTGCATTAATTGCACCAGTTCAGCACATTTTGCACCGAAGTTCGTGCAGTTACGAAATGGTCTGAAATGACCAAAAACATGAGTTTGGGGTCCAATGGGGTGGATCGGCTGCGTTCGTTGCTAAAAATTCCGACGCGACTTCGTTGCACGAACTTGTGCATTAATGGCACCAGTTCGGCCCATTTTGCACCGAAGTTTGTGTAGTTACGAAACGGACAGAAACGACCCAAAACATGAGTTTGCGGTCCAATGGGTGGATCGGCTGCGTTCGTTGCTAAAAATTCCGACGCGACTTCGTTGCACGAACTTGTGCATTAATTGCAATAGTTCAACACGTTTTGCACCGAAGTTCGTGCAGTTACGAAATGGTCCGAAACGACCCAAAACATTAGTCTGGGGTCTAATGGGGTGGATCGGGGGCGTTCGTTGCAAAAAATACCGACGCGACTTTGTTGCACGAACTTGTGCATTAATTGCACCTGTTCAACACGTTTTGCACCAAAGTTTGTGTAGTTACGAAACGGACTGAAACGACCCAAAACATGAGTTTGCGGTCCAATGAGTGGATCGGCTGCGTTCGTTGCTAAAAATTCCGACGCGACTTTTTTGCACGAACTTGTGCATTAATTGCACCAGTTCAGCACGTTTTGCACCGAAGTTCGTGTAGTTACGAAATGGTCCGAAACGACCCAAAACATGAGATTGGGGTCCAATGGGGTGGATCGGGGGCGTTCGTTGCAAAAAATACAGACGCGACTTTGTTGCACGAACTTGTGCATTAATCGCACCAGTTCAGCACGTTTTGCACAAAAGTTTGTGTAGTTACGAAACGGACAGAAACGACCCAAAACATGAGTTTGCGGTCCAATGGGTGGATCGGCTGCGTTCGTTGCTAAAAATTCCGACGCGACTTTGTTGCACAAACTTGTGCATTAATTGCACCAGTTCAGCACGTTTTGCACCAAAGTTTGTGTAGTTACGAAACGGACAGAAACGACCCAAAACATGAGTTTGCGGTCCAATGGGTGGATCGGCTGCGTTCGTTGCTAAAAATTCCGACGCGACTTCGTTGCACGAACTTGTGCATTAATTGCACCAGTTCAGCACGTTTTGCACCGAAGTTCGTGCAGTTACGAAATGGTCCGAAATGACCAAAAACATGAGTTTGGGGTCCAATGGGGTGGATCGGCTGCGTTCGTTGCTAAAAATTCCGACGCGACTTCGTTGCACGAACTTGTGCATTAATGGCACCAGTTCGGCCCATTTTGCACCGAAGTTCGTGCAGTAACGAAACGGTCCGAAACGACCCAAAACATGAGTCTGGGGTCCAATGGGGTGGATTGGGCGCGTTCATTGCAAAAAATACCGACGCGACTTTATTGCACGAACTTGTGCATTAATTGCACCAGTTCAGCACGTTTTGCACCGAAGTTTGTGTAGTTACGAAACGGTCCGAAACAACGCAAAACATGAGATTGGGGTCCAATGGGGTGGATCGGGGGCGTTCGTTGCAAAAAATACAGACGCGACTTTGTTGCACGAACTTGTGCATTAATCGCACCAGTTCAGCACGTTTTGCACAAAAGTTTGTGTAGTTACGAAACGGACAGAAACGACCCAAACCATGAGTTTGCGGTCCAATGGGTGGATCGGCTGCGTTCGTTGCTAAAAATTCCGACGCGACTTTGTTGCACAAACTTGTGCATTAATTGCACCAGTTCAGCACGTTTTGCACCAAAGTTTGTGTAGTTACGAAACGGACAGAAACGACCCAAAACATGAGTTTGCGGTCCAATGGGTGGATCGGCTGCGTTTGTTGCTAAAAATTCCGACGCGACTTCGTTGCACGAACTTGTGCATTAATTGCACCAGTTCAGCACGTTTTGCACCGAAGTTCGTGCAGTTACGAAATGGTCCGAAATGACCAAAAACATGAGTTTGGGGTCCAATGGGGTGGATCGGCTGCGTTCGTTGCTAAAAATTCCGACGCGACTTCGTTGCATGAAATTGTGCAGTAATATCACCAGTTTGGCCCATTTTGCACCGAAGTTTGTGCAGTAACGAACCGGTCTGAAACGTCGCAAAATATGAGTTTGGGGTCCAATGGGGTGGATCGGCTGCGTTCGTTGCTAAAAATTCCGACGCGACTTCGTTGCACGAACTTGTGCATTAATTGCACCAGTTCAGCACATTTTGCACCGAAGTTCGTGCAGTTACGAAATGGTCCGAAACGACCCAAAACATGAGTCTGGGGTCCAATGGGGTGGATCGGCTGCGTTCGTTGCTAAAAATTCCCGACGCGACTTCGTTGCACGAACTTGTGCATTAATTGCACCAGTTCAGCACATTTTGCACCGAAGTTCGTGCAGTTACGAAATGGTCTGAAATGACCAAAAACATGAGTTTGGGGTCCAATGGGGTGGATCGGCTGCGTTCGTTGCTAAAAATTCCTACGCGACTTCGTTGCACGAACTTGTGCATTAATGGCACCAGTTCGGCCCATTTTGCACCGAAGTTTGTGTAGTTACGAAACGGACAGAAACGACCCAAAACATGAGTTTGCGGTCCAATGGGTGGATCGGCTGCGTTCGTTGCTAAAAATTCCGACGCGACTTCGTTGCACGAACTTGTGCATTAATTGCAATAGTTCACTCACGTTTTGCACCGAAGTTCGTGCAGTTACGAAATGGTCCCGAAACGACCCAAAACATGAGTCTGGGGGTCTAATGGGGTGGATCGGGGGCGTTCGTTGCAAAAAATACCGACGCGACTTTGTTGCACGAAATTGTGCATTAATTGCACCTGTTCAACACGTTTTGCACCAAAGTTTGTGTAGTTACGAAACGGACTGAAACGACCCAAAACATGAGTTTGCGGTCCAATGAGTGGATCGGCTGCGTTCGTTGCTAAAAATTCCGACGCGACTTTTTTGCACGAACTTGTGCATTAATTGCACCAGTTCAGCACGTTTTGCACCGAAGTTCGTGTAGTTACGAAATGGTCCCGAAACGAACCCAAAAACATGAGATTGGGGGTCCAATGGGGTGGATCGGGGGCGTTCGTTGCAAAAAATACAGACGCGACTTTGTTGCACGAACTTGTGCATTAATCGCACCAGTTCAGCACGTTTTGCACAAAAGTTTGTGTAGTTACGAAACGGACAGAAACGACCCAAAACATGAGTTTGCGGTCCAATGGGTGGGATCGGCTGCGTTCGTTGCTAAAAAATTCCGACGCGACTTTGTTGCACACAAACTTGTGCATTAATTGCACCAGTTCAGCACGTTTTGCACCAAAGTTTGTGTAGTTACGAAACGGACCAGAAACGACCCAAAACATGAGTTTGCGGTCCAATGGGTGGATCGGCTGCGTTTGTTGCTAAAAATTCCGACGCGACTTCGTTGCACGAACTTGTGCATTAATTGCACCAGTTCAGCACGTTTTGCACCCGAAGTTCGTGCAGTTACGAAATGGTCCGAAATGACCCAAAAACATGAGTTTGGGGTCCAATGGGGTGGATCGGCTGCGTTCGTTGCTAAAAATTCCGACGCGACTTCGTTGCACGAACTTGTGCATTAATGGCACCAGTTCGGCCCATTTTGCACCGAAGTTCGTGCAGTAACGAAACGGTCCAAAACGACCCCAAAACATGAGTCTGGGGTCCAATGGGGTGGATTGGGCGCGTTCATTGCAAAAAATACCGACGCGACTTTATTGCACGAACTTGTGCATTAATTGCACCAGTTCAGCACGTTTTGCACCGAAGTTTGTGTAGTTACGAAACGGTCCGAAACAACGCAAAACATGAGTTTGGGGTCCAATGGGGTGGATCGGCTGCGTTCGTTGCTAAAAATTCCGACGCGACTTTGTTGCACCAACTTGTGCATTAATTGCACCAGTTCAGCACGTTTTGCACCGAAGTTTGTGTAGTTACGAAACGGACAGAAACGACCCAAAACATGAGTTTGCGGGTCCAATGGGTGGATCGCTGCGTTCGTTGCTAAAAATTCCGACGCGACTTCGTTGCACGAACTTGTGCATTAATTGCACCAGTTCAGCACATTTTGCACCGAAGTTCGTGCAGTTACGAAATGGTCCGAAACGACCCAAAACATGAGTCTGGGGTCCAATGGGGTGGATCGGCTGCGTTCGTTGCTAAAAATTCCGACGCGACTTCGTTGCACGAACTTGTGCATTAATTGCACCAGTTCAGCACATTTTGCACCGAAGTTCGTGCAGTTACGAAATGGTCTGAAATGACCAAAAACATGAGTTTGGGGTCCAATGGGGTGGATCGGCTGCGTTCGTTGCTAAAAATTCCGACGCGACTTCGTTGCACGAACTTGTGCATTAATGGCACCAGTTCGGCCCATTTTGCACCGAAGTTTGTGTAAGTTACGAAACCGGACAGAAACGACCCAAAACATGAGTTTGCGGTCCAATGGGTGGATCGGCTGCGTTCGTTGCTAAAAATTCCGACGCGACTTCGTTGCACGAACTTGTGCATTAATTGCAATAGTTCAACACGTTTTGCACCGAAGTTCGTGCAGTTACGAAATGGTCCGAAACGACCCAAAACATGAGTCTGGGGTCTAATGGGGTGGATCGGGGGCGTTCGTTGCAAAAAAATACCGACGCGACTTTGTTGCACGAACTTGTGCATTAATTGCACCTGTTCAAACACGTTTTGCACCAAAGTTTGTGTAGTTACGAAACGGACAGAAACGACCCAAAACATGAGTTTGCGGTCCAATGAGTGGGATCGGCTGCGTTCGTTGCTAAAAATTCCGACGCGACTTTTTTTGCACGAACTTGTGCATTAATTGCACCAGTTCAGCACGTTTTGCACCGAAGTTCGTGTAGTTACGAAATGGTCCGAAACGACCCAAAACATGAGATTGGGGTCCAATGGGGTGGATCGGGGGCGTTCGTTGCAAAAAATACAGACGCGACTTTGTTGCACGAACTTGTGCATTAATCGCACCAGTTCAGCACGTTTTGCACAAAAGTTTGTGTAGTTACAAAATGGACAGAAACGACCCAAAACATGAGTTTGCGGTCCAATGGGTGGTTTGGCTGCGTTCGTTGCTAAAAATTCCGACGCAACTTCGTTGCACGAACTTGTGCATTAATTGCACCAGTTCAGCACGTTTTGCACTAAATTTCGTGCAGTTACGAAATGGTCCGAAATGACAAAAACATGAGTTTGGGGTCCAATGGGGTGGATCGGCTGCGTTCGTTGCTAAAAATTCCGACGCGACTTCGTTGCACGAATTTGTGCATTAATGGCACCAGTTCGCCCATTTTGCACCAAAGTTCGTGTAGTAACGAAACGGTCCGAAACGACCCAAAACATGAGTCTTGGGTCCACTAGGGTGGATTGGGCGCGTTCGTTGCAAAAAAATACCGACGCGACTTTATTGCACGAACTTGTGCATTAATTGCACCAGTTCAGCACGTTTTGCACCGAAGTTTGTGTAGTTACGAAACGGTCCGAAACGACGCAAAACATGAGTTTGGGGTCCAATGGGGTGGATCGGCTGCGTTCGTTGCTAAAAATTCCGACGCGACTTCGTTGCATGAAATTGTGCAGTAATATCACCAGTTTGGCCCATTTTGCACCGAAGTTTGTGCAGTAACGAACCGGTCTGAAACGTCGCAAAATATGAGTTTGGGGTCCAATGGGGTGGATCGGCTGCGTTCGTTGCTAAAAATTCCAACGCGACTTCGTTGCACGAACTTGTGCATTAATTGCACCAGTTCAGCACGTTTTGCACCGAAGTTCGTGCAGTTACGAAATGGGTCCGAAACGACCCAAAACATGAGTCTGGGGGTCCAATGGGGTGGATCAGCTGCGTTCGTTGCTAAAAATTCCGACACGACTTCGTTGCACGAACTTGTGCATTAATTGCACCAGTTCAGCACATTTTGCACCGAAGTTCGTGCAGTTACGAAATGGTCTGAAATGACCAAAAACATGAGTTTGGGGTCCAATGGGGTGGATCGGCTGCGTTCGTTGCTAAAAATTCCGACGCGACTTCGTTGCACGAACTTGTGCATTAATGGCACCAGTTCGGCCCATTTTGCACCGAAGTTTGTGTAGTTACGAAACGGACAGAAACGACCCAAAACATGAGTTTGCGGTCCAATGGGTGGATCGGCTGCGTTCGTTGCTAAAAATTCCGACGCGACTTCGTTGCACGAACTTGTGCATTAATTGCAATAGTTCAGCACGTTTTGCACCGAAGTTCGTGCAGTTACGAAATGGTCCGAAACGACCCAAAACATGAGTCTGGGGTCTAATGGGGTGGATCGGGGTCGTTCGTTGCAAAAAATACCGACGCGACTTTGTTGCACGAACTTGTGCATTAATTGCACCTGTTCAACACGTTTTGCACCAAAGTTTGTGTAGTTACGAAACGGACAGAAACGACCCAAAACATGAGTTTGCGGTCCAATGAGTGGATCGGCTGCGTTCGTTGCTAAAAATTCCGACGCGACTTTTTTGCACGAACTTGTGCATTAATTGCACCAGTTCAGCACGTTTTGCACCGAAGTTCGTGTAGTTACGAAATGGTCCGAAACGACCCAAAACATGAGATTGGGGTCCAATGGGGTGGATCGGGGGGCGTTCGTTGCAAAAAATACAGACGCGACTTTGTTGCACGAACTTGTGGATTAATCGCACCAGTTCAGCACGTTTTGCACAAAAGTTTGTGTAGTTACGAAACGGACAGAAACGACCCAAAACATGAGTTTGCGGTCCAATGGGTGGATCGGCTGCGTTCGTTGCTAAAAATTCCGACGCGACTTTGTTGCACAAACTGTGCATTAATTGCACCAGTTCAGCACGTTTTGCACCAAGTTTGTGTAGTTACGAAACGGACAGAAACGACCCCAAAACATGAGTTTGCGGTCCAATGGGTGGATCGGCTGCGTTCGTTGCTAAAAATTCCGACGCGACTTCGTTGCACGAACTTGTGCATTAATTGCACCAGTTCAGCACGTTTTGCACCGAAGTTCGTGCAGTTACGAAATGGTCCGAAATGACCAAAAACATGAGTTTGGGGGTCCAATGGGGGTGGATCGGCTGCGTTCGTTGCTAAAAAATTCCGACGCGACTTCGTTGCACGAACTTGTGCATTAATGGCACCAGTTCGGCCATTTTGCACCGAAGTTCGTGCAGTAACGAAACGGTCCGAAACGACCCAAAACATGAGTCTGGGGTCCAATGGGGTGGATTGGGCGCGTTCATTGCAAAAAATACCGACGCGACTTTATTGCACGAACTTGTGCATTAATTGCACCAGTTCAGCACGTTTTGCACGGAAGTTCGTGCAGTTACGAAACGGTCCCGAAACGACCCAAAACATGAGTCTGGGGTCCAATGGGGTGGATCGGGGCGATCGTTGCAAAAAATACCGACGCCGACTTTGTTGCACGAACTTGTGCATTAATTGCACCAGTTCAGCACGTTTTGCACCGAAGTTTGTGTAGTTACGAAACGGACAGAAAACGACCCAAAACATGAGTTTGCGGTCCAATGGGTGGATCGGCTGCGTTCGTTGCTAAAAATTCCGACGCGACTTCGTTGCACGGAACTTGTGCATTAATTGCACCAGTTCAGCACGTTTTGCACCGAAGTTCGTCGCAGTTACGAAATGGTCCGAAATGACCAAAAACATGAGTTTGGGGTCCAATGGGGTGGATCGGCTGCGTTCGTTGCTAAAAATTCCGACGCGACTTCGTTGCACGAACTTGTGCATTAATGGCACCAGTTCGGCCCCATTTTGCACCGAAGTTCGTGCAGTAACGAAACGGTCCGAAACGACCCAAAACATGAGTCTGGGGTCCAATGGGGTGGATTGGGCGCGTTCATTGCAAAAAATACCGACGCGACTTTATTGCACGAACTTGTGCATTAATTGCACCAGTTCAGCACGTTTTGCACCGAAGTTCGTGCAGTTACGAAACGGTCCGAAACGACCCAAAACATGAGTCTGGGGTCCAATGGGGTGGATCGGGGGCGATCGTTGCAAAAAATAACCGACGCGACTTTGTTGCACGAACTTGTGCATTAATTGCACCACTTCAGCACGTTTTGCACCGAAGTTTGTGTAGTTACGAAACGACAGAAACGACCCAAAACATGAGTTTGGGGTCCAATGGGTGGATCGGCTGCGTTCGTTGCTAAAAATTCCGACGCGACTTCGTTGCACGAACTTGTGCATTAATTGCACCAGTTCAGCACGTTTTGCACCGAAGTTCGTGCAGTTACGAAATGGTCTGAAATGACCAAAAATATGAGTTTGGGGTCCAATGGGGTGGATCGGGGGCGTTCGTTGCAAAAAATACAGACGCGACTTTGTTGCACGAACTTGTGCATTAATCGCACCAGTTCAGCACATTTTGCACCGAAGTTTGTGTAGTTACGAAACGGACAGAAACGACCCAAAACATGAGTTTGCGGTCCAGATGGGTGGATCGGCTGCGTTCGTTGCTAAAAATTCCGACGCGACTTTGTTGCACAAACTTGTGCATTAATTGCACCAGTTTCAGCACGTTTTGCACCAAAGTTTGTGTAGTTACGAAACGGACAGAAACGACCCAAAACATGAGTTTGCGGTCCAATGGGTGGATCGGCTGCGTTCGTTGCTAAAAATTCCGACGCGACTTCGTTGCACGAACTTGTGCATTAATTGCACCAGTTCAGCACGTTTTGCACCGAAGTTCGTGCAGTACGAAATGGTCCGAAATGACCAAAAACATGAGTTTGGGGTCCAATGGGGTGGATCGGCTGCGTTCGTTGCTAAAAATTCCGACGCGACTTCGTTGCACGAACTTGTGCATTAATGGCACCAGTTCGGCCCATTTTGCACCGAAGTTCGTGCAGTAACGAAACGGTCCCGAAACGACCCAAAACATGAGTCTGGGGTCCAATGGGGTGGATTGGGCGCGTTCATTGCAAAAAAATACCGACGCGACTTTATTGCACGAACTTGTGCATTAATTGCACCAGTTCAGCACGTTTTGCACGGAAGTTCGTGCAGTTACGAAACGGTCCGAAACGACCCAAAACATGAGTCTGGGGTCCAATGGGGTGGATCGGGGGCGATCGTTGCAAAAAATACCGACGCGACTTTGTTGCACGAACTTGTGCATTAATTGCACCAGTTCAGCACGTTTTTGCACCGAAGTTTGTGTAGTTACGAAACGGACAGAAACGACCCAAAACATGAGTTTGCGGTCCAATGGGTGGATCGGCTGCGTTCGTTGCTAAAAATTCCGACGCGACTTCGTTGCACGAACTTGTGCATTAATTGCACCAGTTCAGCACGTTTTGCACCGAAGTTCGTGCAGTTACGAAATGGTCCGAAATGACCAAAAACATGAGTTTGGGGTCCAATGGGGTGGATCGGCTGCGTTCGTTGCTAAAAATTCCGACGCGACTTCGTTGCACGAACTTGTGCATTAATGGCACCAGTTCGGCCCCATTTTGCACCGAAGTTCGTGCAGTAACGAAACGGTCCGAAACGACCCAAAACATGAGTCTGGGGTCCCAATGGGGTGGATTGGGCGCGTTCATTGCAAAAAAATACCGACGCGACTTTATTGCACGAACTTGTGCATTAATTGCACCAGTTCAGCACGTTTTGCACCGAAGTTCGTGCAGTTACGAAACGGTCCGAAACGACCCAAAACATGAGTCTGGGGTCCAATGGGGTGGATCGGGGGCGATCGTTGCAAAAAATACCGACGCGACTTTGTTGCACGAACTTGTGCATTAATTGCACCACTTCAGCACGTTTTGCACCGAAGTTTGTGTAGTTACGAAACGGACAGAAACGACCCAAAACATGAGTTTGGGGTCCAATGGGTGGATCGGCTGCGTTCGTTGCTAAAAATTCCGACGCGACTTCGTTGCACGAACTTGTGCATTAATTGCACCAGTTCAGCACGTTTTGCAACCGAAGTTCGTGCAGTTACGAAATGGTCTGAAATGACCAAAAATATGAGTTTGGGGTCCAATGGGGTGGATCGGGGGCGTTCGTTGCAAAAAATACAGACGCGACTTTGTTGCACGAACTTGTGCATTAATCGCACCAGTTCAGCACATTTTGCACCGAAGTTTGTGTAGTTACGAAACGGACAGAAACGACCCAAAACATGAGTTTGCGGTCCCAATGGGTGGATCGGCTGCGTTCGTTGCTAAAAATTCCGACGCGACTTTGTTGCACAAAACTTGTGCATTAATTGCACCAGTTCAGCACGTTTTTGCACCAAAGTTTGTGTAGTTACGAAACGGACAGAAACGACCCAAAACATGAGTTTGCGGTCCAATGGGTGGATCGGCTGCGTTCGTTGCTAAAAATTCCGACGCGACTTCGTTGCACCGAACTTGTGCATTAATTGCACCAGTTCAGCACGTTTTGCACCGAAGTTCGTGCAGTTACGAAATGGTCCGAAATGACCAAAAACATGAGTTTGGGGTCCAATGGGTGTGGATCGGCTGCGTTCGTTGCTAAAAATTCCGACGCGACTTCGTTGCACGAACTTGTGCATTAATGGCACCAGTTCGGCCCATTTTGCACCGAAGTTCGTGCAGTAACGAAACGGTCCGAAACGACCCAAAACATGAGTCTGGGGTCCAATGGGGTGGATTGGGCGCGTTCATTGCAAAAAATACCGACGCGACTTTATTGCACGAACTTGTGCATTAATTGCCACCAGTTCAGCACGTTTTGCACGGAAGTTCGTGCAGTTAACGA